>PVIU01006489.1:0-77714 GCA_004026605.1 Ondatra zibethicus
CAACACAGGCCAACCTGATCTACACAACACAGGCCAACCTGATCTACACAACGCAGGCCAACCTGATCTACGCAACACAGGCCAACCTGATCTACACAACACAGGCTAACCTGAACTAATACAGGCCAACCTGATCTACACAACATAGGACAACCTGATCTACACAACATAGGCCAACCTGATTTACACAACACAGGCTAACCTGATCTAACACAGGCCATCCTGATCTATACAACAGAGGTCAACCTGATCTACACAACACAGACCAACCTGATTTACACAACAACCTCTCATGGAGACTTGTTCCAGGTGACTCTATATTCTATCGAGGTGTTGGTTAATGTCACCACATGCACTGCTCTGGAAACTCCTCTGACCCTCACCTTCCAAAATGCCGACAACAAGAGCAAGTTAGTGCCGAAGGCGAAGGAAGCCAGAAGCCGGAAAGAGATCCGAATTCCAGGATCTAACTGGATCGGTGTTTCTAAAATATGTTTGGACTTTGATATTAGCCTAGTGACTCCATGAAGCCAGGACCCAGGGTCTGTGGATAGACTAAAGAAATGTCTGTTCTTGCTAGTGTGTAACTGTGGGCAGGGTTAGATGCTGGCAGTCAGGTAAGGGCTGACTTTTTAGCAGAGCAGGGGCAAGCGATTTAACAGCATGGGGAGCGTGACAGAGATTTCCCAAGATGTCCTCCTGGTGGCTCTGATCTATGAGGCAGCCCAGCCTTTGGCAGCATACTCTGTGCTGTGGCCACGATAGTGCCATCCCAGAAGTCACTGTCACCTACATAGTGGCCTTTAGGGACAAACCTGGGGTCCTCCCTTGGGTGACTGGGAACAGCGCTTATTCCCTGTGGCACTCTCTCTCTTTGCTGCCTGTCATATCTCAGCCCTTACCTTTGTTTTCCTGTGAGTCTCTGTGTTCTCTCCACTTTCAGCCCGCCTACCACCTGGGAATTATTTCACTGACAGAAGGGAACTCTGGAGGTCCTTGAACCCAAGCCAGTGAAGCTCTAATGTTCTGCAAGGTCAGAGGGATTTTTTTTTTAATTTTGGTTTTTTGAGACAGGGTTTCTCTGTAGCTTTGGAGCTTGTGCTGGAACTTGCAGCCCAGGCTGGTCTCGAACTCACAGAGATCCACCTGCCTCTCCCTCCCAAGTGCTGGGATTAAAGGTGTGAGCCACCACCGCCCGGCAATCAAAGGGATGCTTACCAAACCTCCCAAGCCTACCAGGACTAGAAAATACTGTCCCCAAAGACAGGCTCATCCCCAGGCCCTGTAAGGTGAGCACTCTGCTGTTGGCGTCCTCAAAAATGTGCTGGATTCTGAATCATCTGCTCGTTTGGCAAAATAGGACTGGTGAGGTGGCTCAGGGGATAGAGGTGCTTTGCCACCAAGCCTGCAGAGAACCTGGTCCTAAAGATTCACAGGGTGGGACAGAACTGATTTCTACAAGCTGTCTTCCAGCTTCTACATGTGCTCCAAATGACACACACACACACACACACACACACACACACACACACACACACACACACACACAGGGAGAAAGAGAGAGAGAGAGAGAGAGAGAGAGAGAGAGAGAAAGAGAGAGAGAGAGATTTGGCAAAGTATGACCAACCAAAGTAATCTTATTCCTCTGTGTGCTTTGTATATAAAGTTTTCTTGAGTACCAGCAAGTTGACTCAGTAGGTGAAGGTTCTTGCCGACAAGCCAAGCCCTACCATGTGAGTGTGATCTCTGGGGGCCTCACGGTGGCATGGGAGAGCTGATTCTCGCAAATTGTCCTCCACATGGGCACAAATGCACATGTGCCCATCCCCTATAAACGTATAAATAAATTAATATTTTTTTAAAAGATTTGCATTGAGCACCCAAGTGGCTCATCCTAACAGTAGCAACAGCATCGCATGTCTTCAGATTGTCCTGGGTCCCTGCGACCTCTGTGCTCCTATGAAGAGTGCTTTGGTGTTTGGAGCAGGGATGGATGTAAGCATTTGTTTAACTGTGTGGGTGGTGCATGGTGGGTGGCGTGAAGCACCTCATGTTGCAGTTGATTTTCTCCTTCCATTATGTTCAGAGAACCAAATTCAGGCCATCGGGCTTGCCAGCAAAGCACCTCTGCTCAGTGAACCATTTTACTGACCCAGAGGAATGAATATGGAGCCTCTGTCCTCATACAACAGCCAGTCTCTGCTTGTGGAACTCGAGGTGTCTGTGGAAGCTGCAAGAATTCCCATCTGCTGGAGGATCTCTCCGGCGGCAAGTGTAGAGGCTGAGAGACAGCCTTCCTCTCAAGTGCCAGGGAGCCCAAAGCAAGCAAAGTCTGAGAAACTGTCACAGGCAAGAGGAACCTGAGGAGACAAAACATTCTGGGTGGGAACCCAGGACGGGAAATCAGAACAAAGGAAATGCGAATTCTTATTAATTAGAAAAAAAGAAGTCCAGGAACCAAACGCCCTTGTCGCCCAAGCCACTCCATGGACATTAGCCACCCCATCACCCCCACTTCCTCAGTCCGTCAGAAAATAGATGCTGCCTGTGTTTGCTATGATTGACAGCAGCCCTCAGTCATCCATTTCCTCTCACAGCTCCTTTCTGGGTATCCATGAAGATCCGACTGGAATGTGGAGCTAATTGCATAAGACCTTGGTACTGAGAGCTGAGGAAGGGCCAGCATGGTCCCCACAGAACCTCGTGCCGCCAGAGCCTTAATGGCAGTCGGGAGTGATGACAGGTGTAGTTCATCCTGGTAATAGAGGTGATGGCTCCCTCCTGTGAAACCATTACATTTGGTGAGCAAGGACCGGGCACAGAGCATGCTCAGCACTTGGAAGAAAATGCCTACCAGAGAGGCTCTGGTCAAGAATTCTTAGTTTCAGAGGTGACTGTGCTGGGACCTCTCAGAACTTCTCGGTTGTTCCTCACCCTCCTCCGCAGCCCTCCAGCCCCACCGCCCTTGGCTGAGGTCCTGGAGCCACAGCTCAGACTTCCAGGTCTTTATACATGGGATATTTATCTCTCTGGGCCTCAGGTGTCATTTTTATTGATTCCTAAAAATGAAAATAATAAAAATAATAGTAACATTCTGAGCAAGAGCCCTGACACAGCCAGGTCAAGTTTTCTTCCGGGTGTGCTATGGAAAGGTGTTTACACCAGTCCAGATGGCAGACCCAACATCAGCCTCCCAGTGCCAGTGTGAAACCAGAGAAGAAAAACAAGCCAGGAACCCAAGGAGGCAGCTTCTAGTCTTGTCCAGCCTGTGCCTGGGGCTCCTGTTCTACCTAGCCTTCCCCGTAGGCACTGTGGACGGACACTAAGGGGAATAAGGAAGAGGTGGGGGGGAAGGAGGGAGGGAAGGGGGAATGGGAGACCAGCAGACCCTGAGCACTTCAGAGGGAAAAAGACCACAGACAAGGCGAGTGCTGCTCTCTCCTGAAGGACTGTAGATTTAGCATCATCCAGAAGCAGTCTCGATGCACCCCCGTGCCACACGGGGGAGATTTATAAGTGTAATTCTGAGGATTCTTTGCTCAGGAGTTACAGCAGCCCTGCCCCATGTGGCCAGGGGGCTAGTAAAGTATTGTGCAATTTTAAAACATGCCATAGATCTTTCTGGACACCTTCTTGATGAATCAAGTTGCAGTTGGCTAATCCAACAGAATCAGGGGATGGGAAGAGACTGGTGGGCTGACACTGTGCTGGCAGATTCTTTTTTTTTTTTAAACGGATATATTTTTTTAATTTATCTATTTTTATTTTATGTATATTGGTGTTTTTCCATGGGTGTTGGGTTCCTTGGAACTGGAATTATAGACAGTTGTGAGTTGGCATATGAGTGCTGGGAATTGAACTCGGGTCCTCTGGTAGAGCAGTCAGTGCTCTTAACCGCTGAGCCATCTCTCCAGCCCCCATGACAGATTCTTGTTGAATACAACCTTCCTGGGAGGTCTAGGGCCCCTCACTCAAGCAGAGACTCTGGGATCATCTTGGCATCAACTTAGTCCTGGCTCAGGGGACCCAGATCCCCAGTACCTGGTGTGTGGTTTTAGGATGTTTAGTTATGTAAGTAACACCCAATTGCATTCTCCTTATGAAGGTGAAATTGAAGCAAAGCATTCCAGTCCCATGCACACACCATTTCAGAGCCTCCACTGCTCAGGAAATTGCTGTGACCCCTGGAAGGCTGCTCCTGAACTCCCAATGCAGTCCTGCCTGTGCACATAAATGTATGGAAAAATAAGTGTTTTCTAGATTCATGATCTCATCATCTTCCTTTCCCTCTGCCTCAATCCCTCTTTCCCTACCCCTTCTTTACCACTCTTTCACTCCCTAGCCCCTTACCTTCTTTTCTTTCTCTACCTTAACAACTTCTCTTTATGCCAGCGTGTGTCTGGTTATTTGCATGAAGGCATCAAAGTGTGTGTGTTCTCAGTTATCACCGAGTGTCAGTGTGTGCACGTCTGAGAGACAGTGAGAGAGGTCAGGATCTAAGAGGTTGACTGAGTGACACTATGAGACGATTGTATGGGGAGAACACCCATCCGAGATTCCCCATAACCTGGTGGAGCCCAGACTTAGCATGGCCTTGTGCGGGAGTGCTTGCCTCCTTGGGCAGAAATAGCTAGGTGTTCGTATGGCGGGTCACCATCAGCCTTTGCCTGGGAACTCCCAGGAAGAGCAAGTCTGGAACACCTGGAACGACTGGAACACCATAGAGACTTTGCGAAGCTCTGAAGCAAGAGATACCAACTCCCTGCACTTCTGATGGCTGAGTGGCATGTCACCATGACTGTCTTCTGGGTCTCAGGCTCCCTTTATGTGACATTTATCTTTTTCTTAGTGAAACACACTCCTCAGAATGGAGTTGTTATGATGGGTTGTCCGTTCTCTTCCTAATGGACATGGCTATTGATTCCCTCTTTCTTCTCTAACCAGCGTGGTCACTGCCAGTCCCCTCCTACTGGACACTTGGGTGGTTTCCCTTTTTGTTTTCTGAGTAGTGCGGTCACTGCCAATCCCTTTCTGATGTACATGCAGGATGTTTCCCGCTTTCTGCCGTAACCACTGTGACTCTCATACAGTTTCTCCCTTATTAGGGCTTCCCTGGTGTGCATATAAAGAGAAATTTCTGGCTCCAAAGGTTCTCATTAGGAATTCACATAGGCAAACCACACTCAAGGGGCAACATGCGTACGCGCGCACGCACAGACACACGCACACACGCGCACACACACTGCTGCATAAGTGTAGAAGCTGACACCTCTTGCTTCAGAGCTTTTTAAAGTCACTACCCTGTTCTAGTTGCAACAGTGCTTTTCTGGGAGTCCCCTAATCAAATATCAACGGTGCCTGGCATATGAATGTGTAGCTACTTCTGTACAAGGCAGCAGGAACTTCCTGAAGGCCATGTCAGCTCTGAGCTTCCCATACCCCAGAGGTCTAGGTGGATGAGGCGTCTCTGCTCTTCAAGCCAGCCTTCCTCTGCTAGGCCTCAGACTCTGCTGGCCATGCTTCAGCTCTTGATGTCTTCTACTGCATTCTCAGGAGGCCCTGTTGCCTTGGCATCACCTAGGCCTTTGTCCTCTATTTGTTTAGCTGACCTTTAGCTAGCTAAAGTGGCAAATGTAGAATTTATGAAAAGAGATTCTGGGAACAACCATAATTGGATGTCAGGACCCCCACCAGCTCACATGTTTCAGCATGTGGTCCCCGGGAAGCCAAGCAAGTCTACGGGTCACACCCTCTTCCTTTTCTCTGTGCTCATGCACCTTTAACCGACCACTCGCTCTTGTTTTTGTCGTCAGGTCTTTGGACAGCATCTTCACAGGCGCACAGGGCCCTATCTCCAAGGGCCTCTGAGGCCCCCGGTAGCCATCTGATTGGCCTGCAGTTACATTCTCTTCCATGCTTTAGATTACTTCAAGGAAGCACAGCCCTCCAGTCGAAGCTTGACTTGTGAGGGACTCTGTTTCCTTGGAAACCCAGGCCCAAGAGAGAGGCCAAGTAGCTAGGCAGGCCCATCTAAAGAGAGCTCTGCCTGGGGGTGGAGAGTTGTGTCTTCTTTTGAGGTAGAGTGGCAGCCTCTTTGGGGCCCCTGCCAGCAGGAGGTCTCACAGCCCTCTCTCCCTTTGATGTGGTCATTGTCCCCCATCTCAAAATTGGATGCTCATTAGAGTTCAGGGCCATATCTTTCAAGCTTTTGATGAATAGCTTCCTTTATGAATTCAAATGAAGGCCAGTGTCCTGTCCTTGGCTCTGCCAAGGAGCATGGCAGAAAATGGCTTTTCCTGAAGGTTCTTCGCTTGTCTGGCTCTGTTTTGACATGGTATGTGTCTTGTATGTATTTCCAACTGGGCCAGGCAGTGGGAGAAATGAGAGAGGTGGTGTGGGATACCTTTCATTTGAGTGCCAGCAGCCTCTTACAACACCCACAAGCCTGGGTGAGAAACCCTGCCATGCATCCCTGCAGATACCCACAGGGTCAGGTGGGAAACCCTGCCATGCGTCCCTGCAGATCCTGGCCACATTTCATATGTAGTTTGCTAGTTGGCTCTCAACTTGACTGGATGATGAGAGGGAAGGAAAGCCTCCGGGTATGAAGAAGTCATGGAACCTTAGGGAAGTCCTAAATTTGTGCTTACTGGCCTTGCCCACTTGGCAACAGAGCCACAGCCCGAGGGAGAACATGAGGATGCCATTTGGACATGCAAGAAAATAGGTCACCCTTCCTGTTCAAAGGCTAAATTTTTTAAATTAAAAAGAAAAATCAGCACAAATCACCAACAGCCCCTCAGGAAGTGTGGAAGACAACAGGGATAAATCCAGGATAGGGTCCCTTGTCATTAGAAATGGCGTGCCTATCCCTCTAGTCCCAGAGCTGTCTTGCACCAACTCTGGTCTCACCTCCACGTTTGTAGAAAGTGGTGGCGGAATGGGGAGATGCCCAGTCAGAAGAGTGCTTGCCATGAAAGCGTGAAGACCTGGGTTTGATTTCCAGAATTTTCTTTTTAAAAAGTCAAGTGCGTGATATGCACTTGAATCCTAGCACTGAGGGGGTAGACCAGGCGGGCCCCTGGGGCCCACTGTTCAACCAGGCTAGCCTAATTGGTGGGTTTCTGGCAGTGAAGATTCTGTCTCCAAACAAACAAACAAACAACAAAAACAAAAAGACCAGGAATGGCACCTAAGGAGCATAGTGCTGGTTAGTTTTACATCAACTTGACACAAGCTAGCATGATCAGAGAAAAGGACTTCTCAATAGAGAAAATGCCTCATTGCACTTTGACCAAGCCTGCAGGGCACTTTCTTAGTGATTGATGGGGGAGGGACCCAGCCCATTGTGGATGGATCCAGCCCTGGGCTGCTGGTCCTGGGTTCTCTAAGGAAACAGGCTGAGCAAACCATAGGGAGCAAGCCAGTAAGCAGCACCCCTCCAAGGCCTCTGCATCAGGTCTTGTCTCCTTTCTTGCCCCATTTGAGTTCCTGTCCTGATTTCCTTCAACAGTGAACGGTGGTATGGAAGTATAAATCAAATAGGCCCTCTCCTCCCCAAGTTGCTTTGGTCATGGTGTCTTGTCACAGCAATAGCGACCCTAACTAAGACAAACATTGTCCTGCGGCCTTTAGATGCACACACGTACACCACACGCACACCTGACCTGAATAATCCCCCAAATACATTTGCTCTTGGTCTGCTGAGTTCCTGTGGCTTTCCACTTCAGCCACCGTGCCTCTGGCATGTGATGGACATTGGCACCGTCCCTGGAGCTGCTTGTTGACTCTGCCTACAGAGAGGCCTCTCATTCATCTAGGCTCCCTGATCTCTGATGTCCCCCAATACACGTTGCATTCTGTTCTTTCTGGTTGAGGACCCCCAACAACCAGCCCTCATCATGGCTTTACTTCAACCTCGACCTTTAGGGGGCATTACCTCTCCTGTTGGGCAGCATGCCCAACTCCACATCCTGCAGCCTGAAAGCCTTGTCTGCTGTCTCCAGTCTCGTGTGTGCTTGTGAGGGTCTCACAGCAACCCTGCCTGTGCCCAAAGGGCATCAGCATGAGCCTTGTGCTCAGTCCTTGCTACCCTTCTATCCCAAGTATACATAGTCTTTCCACATCAGGAAAGTGCCCAGCATGAGTTCTTCCATGTTTCTCCCTTTACTGGAAACCTACTGTGGATTGTCTCCTCTTCTTTCCTTTATCACCTGTCTCCTGAGTAGGAAAACCAGGCCTAATGCTAGACACCAGCTTTCCCAGGAAGTTGCCGCTGGATCTCCTCCTCATGGTCAGCCAAGGCTGGTTAGGACCTCTCCTGCATTTCCATAGAACCCTGATTTATCTCCACACTCTGTGCGGGATGGCTCTCTTTCTTTTTCTATGAGCTCGTTGAAGGTAGAAAGCATTTTCTTTTACATTTTGTTTAGCGTGCACATGTGTGTGTGTGTGTGTGTGTGTGTGTGCGTACATGCCACAGTGCATACTTGGAGGGCAGAGAACAAGTTGAACCCAGGGTTTGAACTTGGGACATCAGGTTTGGTGTCTTTGCCCACTTATCCATCTTCCTGGCCTAGAAAGACTTTCTCTCGTTTGCTTTGGTATCCATCATAGTTGGCGGAGGGCCTGGAGCGCCTCGCGTGTTTGGAACATACCGAGAAGTGCACAGATCTCATTTCTTTACACCCACCCACCTGCACCCTGACTCTTTTCCCTCCCCTGCTTCCCAGTCGCTCATTTCTGTCTGTGCTGGGTCTTCCACCCCAGCTTACACTAGTTTTAACATTATTAATAGTCAATGTCTCTACAGCTGCTATCTATCATACGCTTACTCTCGTTCCAGTATTTTACTAAGCACTTTTTATCACACGCTCTAGTTCAATCCTTACTGCCCAGGAAGGCAGTGTTATGACCTGAGTCTGATAACTTTATTTCAAGCAGAAGTGTCCAGCCTTTTGACCTGCCAGTGTGACACTGCCAGCCCCCAGCAGGCTGCCTGGAATCATAGCTGTCCCTGGGATGCCCGTGGCCCAAGGGAACAGGTGGGACCTCAAAGTGGAGCCCTGCCTAGACTGCTCCAGCCCCACCCAATTCACTTACATTTAACTCACAGGTTTGCTCCATCCCTCCTGGCGGTCTCTGACCTCCCTCTCATTCTTGCCTCCCTGGCCATCAGTTCTGACGACGGAAGCTCCAGTGACGCCATCAGTGACCTCAGTAGACTCGCGCAATGAGCTCTGACAACGGAAGCTCCAGTGACGTCATCAGTGACCTCGGCGAGTCTTCTGGGCTAATCTGTTCACTGTCACAGCTGTCTCTGACACTAGTAGCTGCTCCACCCTGTGCTCACTTTCCAGGCATTGTGTGGTTGGGGCTTTGTTCTTAGCTCTTTCCTTTCTTGCTCCACGCCCTATCTCCAAGCATCTCTGCTCTACCTGAACTACAGATCCCACTGGCACCTCTGTCACCCTGGAGCTGTATGGCCAGGGCCTCTTTGCTGACCTCAGTGACTTGCACAGAGGCCAAGCTCAGCCACCCTTTAGGCTATATTGTTCCAACCAGATCTGTCCCAACAACCTCTTCCCTCCTGAACTGCCACCTGCTCGGTGCCCCCGTGAAAATACCGTCAGAAGTGTTTGTTCCTCAGCAGATGAAAGGAAGAAGAAAATGTGGCATACACAGGCATAAAGAAGAAGAAGAAAACTATGACATTTGTAGGAAAGCGATCCAAATAGAAACCATTATGTTAGGCGAAATGAGCCAGACTTGGGGAGACAAACACCACATGTTTTCGCTCACATGTAGAACCTAAATTAAAATTACATGTGTGTACTTTTTAAATTTACATTTGTTGAATTACTCTATGTGTGCATATACGTTTTAAAAAGGTATATCTCTGGTGTTTGTACGCAGCAGAGCACCTGTGGAGGTCAGAGGACAACTTGCAGGTGTCAGCTCTCTCCTTCCACTTTGTAGGTTCTGGTCAAACTCAGGCGCGATGGCAAGCACCTATACCCACTGAGTTGTATCACCAGCCCATGTGTGTGTGCATGCATGCATGTGCATGTGTGTGTGCACCTATGTGTGTGTACTTGTGTGTACGTATGTGTGCGCATGTGCATGTGTATGCGTATGTCTGTATGCATGTGTGTATGTGCCTTGTGGGTGGGGTACATATGTGTGTGTGCCTTGTGTGTGTATGTGTGTGTGCATATGAGCATGTGTATGTCTGTGTGCATGTGTGCATGTGTGCATGTATGTGTGCCTGTGTGTGGGTGGGTGCATATGTATGTGTGTGTGCATGCATATGTGGGTGTGGGTGTGTGCATGTGTGTGTGTCTGTGCGTGATTATGTGTGTGTGTGTTTGTAGGTCACAGAACTAGCGAGGAGACCATGTGATGTGAAGAAGGGGTCTTAGAGGAGGTGGGAACAGGAAGGTGACAGAACTCACACACAGGGGAAAGCAGCTGTTGGGACTGACTGAGGAGGGGAAGGCGTGACGTGGGGAGCGAAATAAACAAGAACAAAGCACACAGACACACATGTGTGAAATGTTGTAGTGGAGCCCATCACTTCATTAACCTAAAAAGTTAATATAAGAAACAGTTAAAATAATAAAACTGGCTTTTTGTTTCCATTTTATATATACACTCATCAGCAAACCGCATTATCACCCGCACCAAATCTCGTGCCTGCTTGCCATATTTCTTCTCCACCTTCAGTGGGGTTTCCATAATTCAGTTACCGCATTTCCATAGCCAATTAGAATGGTCCCTAGGGTTCTTCGTGTTCATCCAATGAGTAGAACTTTTAACTTCTGTCTTGATTTCTCCAAGGCTCCCTCTCTCCTGGAGATAACTCTAAAATGCTTGGCATGAAGGCCAGTTTGATCAAGTCTCATCTGAGAGCCAATAGCTTTTCTAGGCTCACTTTCAAATTCTGGGTCTGAGGCAGGTGAACAGGGTTCTCCTCCTCTTGGGTCACCAGGCAGGTGCTGAACTCTTAAAGTCACTTACGTCGCAAGTGTTGGCGGTGAGTTCCTTAGCGCTTACTGTAGACATCCATCTCACTGCTAACGCTCCCCCTAAGCGAGGGCTGTAGGGAGAGGAGCAGTTTGACTCCCTAGTTTGTAGCTTCTGGACTATCCCTTGCTGCTCTGTCTCACTTGAGCAAAAAGGTGGTCAGAAATTCAGCTGGATTCGTTTCTGTTAGCCCCACCCATTCTGCGCACTCCATAGTGAGAAAACCACACTATGGTCACAGCCAATTTGTTTAGTTCCGGGATACAAAGCCTCACCCGGTACTGTCCCAAACTGTTGATATCAAATATTCTGTTATTTAAAGCTTTGGTGGACTCTATTTGACCCCACAACCATTTCCATATAGGCTAGAGGGGTTACACTTTCCCTGGTGGTGTGGCCTGGGACAATGCGTGTGGGGTCTGCTCTTCTCTGGCCGGACAAGCAGCTGCTTAGCTCATTTGGTGCGTGGGCAGGAGACACTATAATGTGTAGACGCACATGGTCCTGTAGCATGAGGCCAGATAAAGGCTTTTCTGTTGTTTTTCTTGCCTCGTCTTAGTATGGTAGGCAAGCTTAGAACACACAGAGGCAGGCAGATGCTTGCTAAGCAGGCAGCAGGCCGGACAGCAAAAGCAGCAAGAGAACCCACCACTTGGCAGCTGAAGGAGAGGTTGAACATTTCAAGAGATCATCCCTTGGTAAAAACAGAGGGGACGGCAGAGTTATGCAGGGTAGAAGTCTACAAGGAGCCAGGAAGGAGAAACCGCATGCTATGGCCGCAGAAAGCTAGCAGGCCTTTGGGGCTAAGGGTCTCAGAAGTCCTGGGCTCAAGAGCGGCAAAACTGTTTGGGGACTTGTGATACCTAGGCCCTGAGGGCGAAAGATATTTGTCCAAAACATTCCTGATACCTATATGATCACACACTCATTCCCCAAAGAGGAGCGTCCTGGACGGATAGCATTACCTGCAAGCTCATGTGGAAACCAGCTGACACCAGATTATCTCATTAACTCCCACTTAGAGGGTTTGTGTTTACAGCTGTTGGAAGCCACTAATTTGGAGCTAGCAGAGCAGAGGGCAGAGGGTACAGAGAACAAGAGACTGCAGAACTCGCAGCCCCCAGAGATATACACGTGTGCCTTCTCCAAAGACTTGAGGATCGTGCTGAAGAGGGGGCGGAAAGCGTGTAAGAGCCAGAGGCGGTAAACTCCTACAAGAAAACTCTCTCCTGGGCACAGCAGAGAGCAGCTGCATGTGTGACCACTCACAGGCTGTGATAGCATGCCCAGACGTGTGAGCCTAAGGCAGACCAAATCCCAGCATGGGGAGGGGAGGGGAGGCGAGCACACAATCCATCCCCACCTGAGGAACTATTGGTGAGAGTCGGTGGCTGGGAGAGGAAGAGTCCATTTTCTCTAAGCGTGTAGCCCCTGATAAGCTGACCGACCATGCTCCTGAGGAAGGCCACACATCCAAGAATATTTGGGCAACATAAATTGACCTTGATGGGGGCGAAAAGGGGCATAAAATTGGGTGAGAAGGGAAGGAGGCTGGATCTGCAGACAGTTAGGAGAGGAAGGGTGAATATGATCAATTGTGTTGTATGAGAGTCTCAAAGAACTAATAAAATTATGTTTTTAAAGATAAGGAACTAAGCAACAACACAAACGACACGCACGCTTGCATGTGCACACGTGTGCACACGCACACACACATACACAGACACACAGACACAGACACACACACACACACACACACACAGACATCGGGTAGCGGTATCTACACTCAGATTTCCACGCTGTAACTCTGAAGCACACTGGAACTCAAAGGCACAAGGCAACAGGGAGCGAATCCAGGAGTCCCGCTCACTGGTCAGCCAACCAGAGGGAGAACCAGGCAGGAACAAAGGCGCAGACTGTTAGCTCTGTATTCGGAGCTGAGTGTGACGGACAAACAGCTGCAGTCAGTCCTGCCTGCAGAAACTCCAAACCTACCTCCATTCCCTTAGGGCTCCCAGTCCAACCGCTCCTCTAGCCCTGTCCTAGGCTAAACAACAAACAGGGTTTGTTTTGCAGCCGGAGAGGAAGTTCACATTTACAAGCCAGCAGCCTGAGTCTGAACACAGACGTGCTTGCTCAACTTGGGCAGTCTGAAAAGCCAAATGGGAACAATGACAGAGAAGAAACAACGGTGGTGGAGCAAACCCACGCCCAGGTGCCAGTGACTCCTGTTCTCAGGGGCAGAACAGGAAAAGGAGCAATTTGCTCTGGCAAGGCCAGGGGACAGAATGTTAAATACAAACAGCTGCCTGCTTTGCAGTGGTCTGGCCTGGAAGGCTCCATGATAGGGTAAGCCACAGAATTTTGTATTTGGAGTGGGTTTTGAAGGGTTGTCCTGTGAGAAAACTGTGTGTGTGCATGTGTGTGTGTGTATGTGTGTGTGTGTATGTGTGTGTGTGTGGAGAGAGAGAGATGGCTAATATTCACTATCAACTTGATTGAATTTAGAATTACCTAGAAGACACGTCTGGGCACATCTGTGAGAGTCTCCAGAAAGATTGAACTGAGGAGGGCAGACCCCAATTGGAATGTGGGTGGCACTACACCATGGGATGGGGTCCCAGACTAAATTTAAAAAGAGCAAAGGCAAATGTTAGCTGAGCACCAGTGTTCCTGGCCCCCACTTCCTGACCAAGGTGCCGTGCGACCAGGCACCTCACACCTTCACAGCATCATATCCCAATCACGATGGGCTGTACCCCCAAACTGTGAGCCCACATAAATTCTTCCTTCCATATACTGCCTTTACCAGGGTGCACGAGAGATACAACGCGCATACATGTTGCATACACAAATACAACATTTTGTTCATGTATTACAACTCTTTGGATATACAACGTGGCCAATTTGACCTGACTTTGCATGACTTGGGTTTCCCAAACCATTGTCAAGCCTGCTTTCGTCCTTTGGCCTGATGCCTGGGTGGCTGTGATGTGCTCTTCCCCCTGGCCCTGTGATGTGTTCATCAACACCTGTGATCCTCATCAGCTCAACAGGGCCTTCATGCCTCACTCGAGGTTGACCTCATCCTGACCTTTCTTGCCTTTTCCTTTCCTCCTCCCACTGCCTTCTCTCTGACATTATATAAGCTTGTGTTCATGTTGCTGTAAATTATTACTTTTTTTTAAATAATTGGGCAAAGCATCAGTAAATAAATATTTAAATGGCATTTCCCAGAGAAAAGAGGGGAGAGCGGTAGACTCCTCACATGGCCTGGTGGTAATTTTTTCTTTTTCTTTTTTTTTCTCTCTCTCTCTCTCTCTTTTTTTTTTTTGCATTTGTGATTCTCTGCAACAACTGGCCAGGTCACCTTGGACTATCACAGAGGCTAATCTGATGTTTTAATAACATTTTAGGATTAACTGCATTATTCAACACTGCTTTAAAGAAGCACAAACCGTAAAGCAGCTGCTCAGACACCTTATCACATAATGTCATCGTGAAGACACCCTCCTCTCCGTCTGCACTGGGGCGACAGGAGGAACAGGGCTGCAGAGCACTGCTCTCGGGATCCATATTTAGGTCCTAACATCTTTAAAGTCCTCTCTCCAAAAACCATTAGTTACTTCAAAGGACTCGGCTTTGATCTTCAAAAGAAAAAAAGGCAGCACGTTGAGTTGAACCAGAAGACAGCATCTCCATAGGATGTCAGAGACAGTGATAATGGGTTTTCAGCAGGACAGCGGTCAGTGCTGGAGGAGGACGAGGCTCCCTATCTCTGCACTGCTTCAAGAACAGGGCTGGGCCCAAGGGCTCACCTCAGTGACAGGAGGAACTTGCTCACAGCTATGTTTGGGTAACTTGGCTGAACCGGGTGCTTTGCAATTCCATTCAGCCTTTGTCCTTCAGCAAGGGATTCCTGAGCTGTGTCTGTGACCTCTCTGCCTTAGGCTTCTCTTGGGCCGTCGGCATAGGCATAGGTCTTACATAGGACCTCCAGATGTGATAAGGAACCAATGTTACCAGGACTTTTACAACAAAGATTACACATATGATCGCATATGTACATACAACACCTGTGGACAAGCAGATGGTAAGTAAAATTTGGGTTGGATAGATATCTGGGTTGATAAAGTGCATGCTGCCTGACCATAAGGTCCTGAGTTAGGGTCCCTAGCCCCCACGTAAAAAGCCAGGAGCAGCAGCTGTGATCCCAGTGTCTGTGATCCCAGTGCTGGGGAGGCAGAGGCAGGAGGATGCCCAGAACTCACCTGCTTTGCCAAATTGTTTGTAAGTCTGGTATGGGACAATCATCTATATTCTGTCAATTGTATTTTAAATAAACGCTGATTGGCCAGCAGCCAGGCAGGAAGTATAGGCAGGACAACCAGACAGGAAGTAGAGGCAGGTCAATGAGAACAGGAGAATTCTGGGAAGGAGGAAGCCCATTCCTCTGCAGTCCCAGCCCAGACACAGAAGAAGCAAGATGTGACTGCCTCACTGAATAAGGTACCAAGCCATGTGGCTAACATATACTAGAATAATGGGCTAATATAAGTTATAAGAGTTAATAAGAAGCCTGAGCTAATGGGCCAATCAGTTTATAGTTAATGTAGACCTCTGTGTGATTTCTTTGGGACTTAACGATTGCGGGAACCGGGCAAGACAGAAACCTCCGACCACAATAAATAAAATGGAGAGTGACTCATGAAGACAAATAATATTGGCCTCAGACACATGCAAGTGCACATACACACATGCGCACATGCATGCACGTGCACACATACACACACACACATACACACACACATACAGTAAAAAGGGTTTAGGAATTGGTGGGTAAGTATCCTGCCTTTCTTCTGCCAGAGTTGGCACAAAGCTAAAGTATGGTGCAACTTTTGGACATTGCTACATAGTACTGTCATCTATGAAGCTCATAGATCATGTAATAAGAGTTACACAATCAGACAATGCTTTAAGTTTCCCTTTCATCATAGGCTACATTCATCATCATCCTTGGCCTCATGTGCCCCACTGGCTACAGGTTGAACAATTGGACAATAAGCTGGATGATTCCCCAGAGGTCCCCAGCAGGGCTGCATTCTAGAAGCCATAGTCAGAACGCCCCTCACTTCACTGGTTGCCTCTCCTTCCCCATCTCACTTCTTTACCCCTACCCACTCTGAATCCTAGGCTCACCTCCCAGTTAAACTTCTGGACTAGAACCCTTGTCTTACTGTCTGCTTCTGGAAGGACCTACACTTGTGCACACACCTATGAATATGCTTGTTTTGTAACCTGTTTGTCTCAGTCACTGTTCTATTGCTGCAAAGAGATACTATGACCAACTCAACTCTATTTTTTTTTGTTTTATCGAGATAGGATTTCTCTGTGTAGCCCTGGCTGTCCTAGAACTCTTTCTATAGACCAGGCTGACCTTGAACTCAGAAATTCACCTGCCTCTGCCTCCCAAGCACCAGGATTAAAGGCGTACATCACCATGGCCCAACTAATGTCGTAGATAGATGTTCTTTTTTGTTGTTGTTTTGTTTTCAACTCAAATATTTTAAAGGAAAACATTTAATTGGGAGCTCGTTTGCAGTTTCAAAGGCTTAATCCACTATCATCATGACAGGGAGCTTGGCAGCAGGTGGGAAGACATGGCACTGGAGGACTAGTCAAGAGGAGGTATCCTGATCCACAGGCAGAGAAAAAGAGAAAGAGGTACTGGCATAAGTTTTTGAAACCTCAGAGCCCACCCCCAGTGACACACTTCCTCCAGCAAGGCCACACGCACTCCAACAAGGCCACACCCACTCCAACTAGGCCACACCTTCTAGTCCTTATAATCCTTTCAAAGAGCTCCACTCCCTGGTGACTCAGCATTCAAATACATGAGCCTATGGGGGCCGTTCTCATTCAACCACCACTCTGCTCTAACCACTTAGGGAAAATTGGCACCTGGTTGTAAGAAGGCTATCCTCAGTTTACCTCTGCAGATGGGAGGGTTGGTAAAATTCATTAGGTGTATATTTATAGAATATCTACCATGCAGAGGTTCTGACCTTCACCAGTGGGCCCTTCTCTCTGAAGGCAAAGATAGTCACTGAAGCATCACACTCAAGAAACTGTGGGGAAATGTCTTCAGTGTGGTCCCCTGAGGAGAAAGGAGCTGGTTATGGTTAGAATGTCACACAGGGAGGAAGGACACGTGACTTTTCAAGGACAACCTCCTTGTCTTCATTTATTCTACTTGGACTTCTTTCTTTTAATTTTTTTAAAGTTCATTTATATTTACGATGCCTGAGTTTGTTTTGCCTGCACATATGTAAGTTCATCACAACACATGTATGTGTCAGAAGAGGGCATCAGATCCCCCCGGAACTGTTACAGGTGGTTGTGAGTCACCACATGGGTGCTGGGATTCAAATTCCAGTCCTCTGCAAGAGTGGCTCTTAACCTCTGAGTCGTCTCTGCAGCTCATGTTTGATTTCTTTTCTCTACAGGGATGGTGACAGAGTCTATGATGCTGATGAAGAGAGCCGCCCACTAAGCAGGTTTGAGGACTCCGACCGTTGTCACCCGCTTAGGCTCTCGGCCTTTCTCTAGAATGAGTCGGTGGAAGGAATGGAGCAAGACTAAAATCAATCCATTGTGGTGTCTGAAGTGTTAAAGTAGAACAATGTTGGCAAGAAGCAAGCAGAGCGTCAGAGCCTCTAAGGCACTAGGTGGCTGACTGCTGCCCATATAGTCCATTTTGCCTTTCATATTAACTGCTAAATATGTGCCTTATCCTTTCCAGATCTGAAATTCTGGCAGTCCTATTTGAAAGGCAATATTTTATAGCACGCATTAATACTCATGAGTTTGGATGCCATAGTCTATTTTTCTTTCTTACACAGATGTCCAGAGACCTCAGCTTTCCACTGGCCAGTGATGGTCAGCGGAAGTAGCCTTGCAGGAATAGCTCACCAGACTGCACATTCTGAGAGAGCAGGGGTCACATATTTTATTGTCCTCTGTGTTCTTAGAGACACAGACAGTGCTTGAGGCTTAATAGGTACTCAGGGGACATGGGTTGAGTTTGTTGATTCCCCTCAACCATGCGAAGAGGGGATCAGAGTCCTTGAAGGAAAGGGCACATCTGGAAGGGACGGAAAGACTCTTTCTGTGTCTGAGGAACCCAAAGTCTAAGGTGTGGCTGATGACGGAGATGTGCAGATGTCCTTGCCCTTAGTAACTGATTTCTGTGACATTTCCTAAGCGGAGAGAAGCCATGGAAAACCAGGGTGGGGAGGTGATCTTCTAGCCCATGTCTGCATCTCCTCAACACAGTGGACCCTAATGCTAGGAGCCCAGGTAGTTCTGTGCCAGGAGGAGAAGGGTTACAGCCCACAGCACCCTCCTGCCTCCTTTCCAGAATGGCTCAACACTGGCAATGCTGGGAAGACAAGGGCAGTTGGCTAGACCCAGAGTCGATGAGGGTGGCAACCATTCAGCTTGACCCTACCACCTCTTCGGGGAGGTGGGGCAGAGCCAGCCTGGGAGGGGTCAGTCGGGAAGCAGAAATTGTTGCCCCCGGAGCTGGGTAGGTTTGCTTTTCATCTGGATCAAGGAGAAGGTGGGCACGATTGATGTGGAGGGGGTGGAGCTTGAAGAACTGGGCAAATGCCCAGGTGTGTCGGCCCTTTCATGTCCACATCAAATGCCACCGGCGAGTTCCATGGCACAGGTTCGGGGAGGAGGGCCTGAGGGGCAGGCAGCGAGCTTCTGCTCTGAGGCAAGGGAAGAGCATGCGGATGGAGACACAGCTCAGCATGTACAGCAGGCGTCTGGCTGTGGTTCCCTGGGGCAGACAGGTAAGAGTGTTTCTAGATGAAAGAACCATGGCGGGCGAGATGGGGTAGAGACGCAGCTGGTGCGCCGACTCTTGTTTGTCCATCCGTTAACTTCACAAGCATCTTCAGCCTTGTTCCTGGGATGGTTCATGGGCAAGCCTGCAGGCCCTGCGCCCACCCCAGCCCTGCTGAAGCACAGTCCACCTGAACTGTAAAGCTTCAGGGCTCTCAGCCACAAGAAAGGCAAAGGTCTGATGGATAGGAGAGCTTCAACCCCGAATAGGGATGCCCACAGGGGTGCTGGGAGGGGGCACCTGGCAGACATGGCACCCCAGTGTAAATTGATTGGAGGGGGCTGGGCCGGGTGTGCCTCCTCCAGGTGCCACCTCTCAGAAAGGGACACCAATGGACCATTCCTTTCAGCGTCATCTCATATCTTGCCCACGTGAGGATGCCTGACAGCAGCCTAGGCATTGAAAGCACTGTTGGGGAGATCGGAGGAGCCCCTTTCCTGGACGTCATGAGAAATGAAGTAGTGAGGGGTCACAGTCCCTTCCCTGGTGGCCTCCCCGGGCCTTGAATCTCCCAGAATCCTTGAAGGGATGGAGACCTCCTCTTTCTGAAGGGACTCTCCCAGGAATGTCCCCTCCACAGGAACGCTGAACAGCAACTGCCCCAAAGCAGTGCCAGCTGGAATGCAGGTCCCACGAGAATCCTCCCAATATGGATCTGAGACTGCAAGTCTCCTCGTGCACCTGCCTCCCGGATGAAGAGACCGACATCTGGCTGCTGCTTGGCAGAGCCCATCAGGGTGGGTAGATCTGAAGCCCACTCCTGGGTCCAACCCCTGTCTCTTGGAAGTCTCCTTCCTGTGTTCCCAGGAGGCCCCAGAGCCCCTGCCATCTCTAATCTGACAGGTTGCTCATCCCCATTGGCCCCGGCTGAGTGTTCTAGATGGGAAATGTACTCCTCTGATAAACTCCACATTAAAAGGAACTCCGGAGTGAAGGCTTGGGAGCGGGACAGTGATAACCGTTCAACCAGGAGTGTCCCTGGGATGGAAACGGCAGTTAGAAGGGCAGACTGGGAGAGTGTTTGCCTAACAGACTTGAATGATTCCGTCCCCCAGCATCCCAGAAACGGTACGGTGGCACACACCTGTGATTCCGGTACTGCGCAGGCGGCGGTGGGAGGGTCAAAGTTCAAGATCATCTTCGGCTACACAGAGAGTGTGAATCTATCCTGGGATCCATGAGAACCTGTCTCAAATACCAAAGAGGGTGAAAGACAGACAGACACACACACACACACACACACACACACACCCAGCGGGGGGAGGAGAAAGGGGGAGAAAGAGCATACTTTGTGGAGGGAGACGGCTTGGGAGCCTGTTCTCTCCCTTAGATTGTACATTAAGAGTAAAAGTCGGCTGTGTAGGAGGGGCAAGACCCTCCAGTATAGTTCTCCGGAACTTTTGAGAAACTGGAAAGGGCCTTTCTAAAGCAGTAAGTCACAAAACAATCCCACACCAGTTTGGAATTATGATTAATAAAAGGGTTATTTATTTAAAGGAAAAACTTACAGATCACCATCCTAGACAACAGCCAGGAACAGAGTCTGGTAGCCAGAAGCGGAGTCCGAAGCAAGAGAGAGAGAGAGCACGCTACCCCTGCTTTTTCAAGCCAAAGAGACCATGCCCAATTGGGCTGGTATCTTAAAGGCTATTGGCTGAAGGAGCAGAAGGAGCTCCCGCAGCACCTTTCAAGTGACAGAGCGGCCTGAGTGTCCCCATGCTTCTGTGAGGGACCCCTTACCCACATTTCTGCAGGTGAGTCTAGTAAACTCATTGCCCCACCAAGCTGGGCTTAGATGGAATGGTTTCTCTGGTCTAACTATGTCTGGGGTGAATAGGCACTCAGTGTGTCTCCCGGGAAAAGTCACACAATGCCCTGTCATCAGAGAAGTGGCTGAAAGGAAAACCCAGGACCACTGGACCCCCTCACGAGCACTTTCCTGACTCCTCCTTACCCCAAGGGAATACGAAGACAGCGTCCTCCTCTCTGAAGATCTTGCCAGTCTGGTCTGTTATGAATTTTCCTTTTTTCTTTCTAAAAATCTTTTTTTTTTACTGCTTTATTTATCTTGGAGGAAGAAGTATGTGCATGTCACTGCACACACATGGAGTCAGAGGACACCTTACAGGAGTCAGTTCTCTTCTCCCACAGTGTGGGTCCTGGGGATTGAACTCAGGTCATCAAGCTTGGCAGCAAGCTCCTTTAAGCACTGAACCATCTTACCAGCCCTTCCCTCTTTCCTCATGTATCTTCCATTAGTGTTGAAATCGCTGCTTCCAAACAGTCAAGAAGCTGTTTGGAAAAAAAAAACAAAAAATAAAAAATAAAATCAGACACATGAGAAAAAGTCTATCCCCATTCCTGAGATACTAATTGTGGATTCTCCAAGAGGTGTAGTAGGTAGGTCAAGCTGCAGCCTCCATCCAAACACTACACAGATGTTGTCAGAGCCAAAGCCACTGACTTCCACTGGGGGAGAGGAGGTGGGTGGAAATTTCCAGGGATTCCCTTGGTGAGTCCTGCAGAGGCATCGCCGGGAGGAAACTGACCCCAAACTGAGCAGGTGCAGCTGGCCCCAGGCTGGAAAATATTCTGCACCTGTTCCTCACCCCAGGCCAAGAGGGAATCTGCCTGACGCTGTCCTCTCTCTTGCTCTTTTCTGCTTTCGGGATCATCAGGGTGACACACTCCAAATCTTCCCTCCCACCTTGTTAAGGCAAATTGCTGAGCGTGCTCACTGTCTGCCTCCCCCGATGATCGTCGAGGACACTTTGGGCTCCTTTTCTGTAAGCCTGATCTGTGCTAAATACTCTAAAAAATCCAAGCGGAAAGCCGCTGCCACGAGATCCTACCAATTAGAGCCTGCCTAGTCAGGGCCTCTGAGGATAGCTGTCACCAGAGACCTCCGCCGCAGAGATAAAGATGGGACAGAGCATCCCGCCAAGGATGCCCGCCCATCACTTCTGCAGCACCCTGGGCCTGAGCCTTAATAAATGAAGAGGCAGCGGCCTGAGGTCAGTTACCAATCAATACAGTTAGCATCGACATGGGTGGTGGAATTCGGAAGCAGGCTCAGTGCAGTGTGTTAGCTCCGCGCGTGAGTCCTGCTTAACAAGCCTTCCTGGAGAAAGAAAAAGACAGGGCTAGGTCTGAAAATAGTGTTAGAAGTAAATGACGTTGTATGTGTATATCACACGTAAACACACGCAGGGGAGGGGAGTGAAGAGAAAGAGAGAGGGAGAAAGACATACATACTGACAGAGAGGAGGGTAAAATGAGAGAGGTGGAAAGAGAGACTTGAGAATTGAGAAGTTGAAAGCACAAAGATGGGCCTCTTAATAATGACAGCAGTGATACTTCTGTGACGGGCTTAGAGACGGCATGAGACAGTTCTGCCTTTGCATGCAGGTGGGCCTGACTGACATTGTTTTGATGAATGCTTGGAATTGTTTGTTGTACAAAATGACACACAATGTTGGAAAAGGCATTTCTGACTGTACCCTTGTGTGAAGCTTGCCCACACCTTCACTCTGTTTCTTTTTTTTTTAAACTTTCATACAGTATTGTATAAATCACAGGAGATACTCAGTATCTTACGAGCTGGCCTGTGGGACAGGGAATGTCACCCAACTGCCTGCTAAAATAAATACTCTGACTACATTTTGTCCAGATTGAGCTACGCTGTTTGGTGACATTGATGGACTCAATTAAGTTTCTGCTTAGGAGCTAGAGAAGTAGCTCAGCAGCCAGAGCTGGCTGCTCTCCTAGAGGATCTGAGTTCAGTTCCCAGCACCCACATCTGGCAGCTCATAATCACCTGTAACTCGAACTCCAGGGGACCTGATGACCTCTTCTGGTCACTTCACGCTCTGCATACATACATGGCATGTACAGACATACAAGTGTACACATAAAATTAAAATAAATATTTAAGAATAAAATTTCAACTTAAAATATTTGCAAAGAATGAAATATGGGTTGTTCATAATGTAGCCCATTGCAAGTCAAAGAGAATCTTCAATAGTAATAGATGATTGAAATTAAAAGCAGCATTTTTAAATAGCAAAATGTAGCATATTTTAGGTACCAGTTATACAAAAAAATTCAGAATCTGCATCCTAAAGACAATAAAACACAAAACACCGATGAGAGAAAGAATCCTAAATAAATAGAGGCATGGTGTCCGTAAACTGAGGCCACTGGATTTAATTTACGCAATAATTCACTCCAAATTGAGCTATGCATTCAGTACAATTCCAGAAGATGAAATAATCTCAAAACATATTTTTAAATGTGAAGAAACTAGAAAAGCCAAGACGATTTTGCAAAAGGAGAAGACCAGTCAATTTACCCGCCAAATCCAATGTTGTTCTAGCTTCACCCTGTTGCTGTAATGAAACACTGACCAAAGCGGTTCAAGGGAGGAAAGGGTTTATTTCCACTTCCAGGTCACAGTTCAGCATTGAGGGAAGTCAGGGCAGGAACTCTGCAAGCAGAGACCACAAGGCATGCTGACTGCCACCCTCACAGACTCCAGCTTCATTACAGGGCCCAGGCCCACTGCCTAGAGTCCAGTGTCACCAGAGTGAGCGGGGCTCTCCTGCAAGACAATCACCCACAGACATGCCCATAAGCCAGTCTGATCTGGACGACCCCTCAACTGAGGTCCCCTTCTCAGGTAACGTTATGATGTGTCAGTGGATGGCTGAAGCCAAGTAGAACACATAGTGATCATGAAACCACGGTGTGTGTTATGAATATGTAAGTATGGAAATCAGTGGAACAGAACAGGAAGTCCAGAAATACACCCAAATGCGGTTATCAACAAACTTGGTAGTCTTCTCAGCAAAGGATGCCGGGACCACTGGACACTCGGAAGCAAACCAATAAAGTCCGCGATCCATACCTCACACCATAGATGAAGGAATCCAAAATAGATCACTGATCTTCAATTGTAAAACTTAAAACTTCTAGAAAAAAAAATACAGGCCCATTGACTATGTGTAAGTGGATCCATTCCTGGACGCTTTGGGAGAGGGTGGGATACATGGTTTACACAAATACTTATTAAATTCAAATCCACCGAAGAAAACAACACAGGTCTGGGAAGATGGATGCTTGTTCTGCTCCTGTGGAGGACCTATACACACATGCACATTCCCACACACAAAAATACACACATGCGTATAATTAAAACATAAATATCTTGTATGTTGAGTGGGTGACAAAATGGATAAGGAAAGGAACACAACACATTTAACTACAGCAGGCAATATTAATATGTCACAAACAGACATGCTGCTTGGGTTTTGTCAGCTTGACTCTTTAGTCTTTTGAGAAGAGGGAACCTAGGTTGAGGAATTGTCTCCTTTGGGTTGGCCCGTGGTATGTCTATGGGGCATTTTCTTGATTGTTAGTTGATCTAAAAGGGTCCAGCCCATTGTGGGCAGTGCCATCCCTGGGCAGATGGGTTGAGCAAGTCATGGAGAGCAAGCCAGTAAGGAACGTTTCTCTATGACTTCAGCTTCAGTTCCTGCCTCCAGGTTCTTGGCTTGAGTTCCTGTCTTGGCTTCCCTTTGTGATGGACGACAACTGTAAGCTGGACTGAACCTTTCCTTCCAAGTATCTCTTAGTCATGGAGTTTATCACAGTCACAGGAAGCAAGCTAGGTCACAGGTAAAAGGAATCCAGAGGCACTATAGGCACTGTAGAGCAATTTTACAAGCTTTGCAAAACACTATAACTGGAGGTTTCTCTCCTGCCAGCTAGTCCCCGAATAACTTCTCTGAGGCTTAATATTTATTATAAACTGTTTGGCCTATTAGTTCAGGCTTATTATTAACTAGCTCTTACAACTTAAATTAACCCCTTTCTATCATTCTATGTTTTACCACGAGGTTTATGACTTGTTACCTCACACCTTGCTTCTCCCTGACCACCTTCTTTCTCCCTCTATCTCTGCTTGGAATTCCCACCCTGCTCTATTCTGTGCTGCCACACACAGAATAAATGGTAATAAAACATATTCACAGTTTACAGAGGGGAATCCCACACCAAAACACAAATGAAAACATGGTGTCTTCTCCTTAAAACAAACAATTCCAGGTCTATGAAGGTGTCTTGTGGGCACACACACAAAGTGCACATCCACGAAGGTAGCAGGGAGTTTGCAGGCAGCTGCAGCTGACACATTTGCTGGGATGTTGACGAGATAGACCACAGGTGCTCTGCCCATGCCCGCTTACTGTGAGTACACCAGTCAGACCAGGTTTCCTCCAGCCTTAAATAAGATGCAACTTTGAAGGAGACTCTCTCCATACTTGTCTGATATTGGGTCCAAATCTCTTATTGGGTCTGAGTCCCTTATTGGAATTAAAGTTCGGTTGCTAAGAATTGGTGATAAGCTTTACGACATGAATGATATATGTTACCCACTCCTTTCCTGTGCCAGTTAGTCTTCAGTGTCAATTTTGGAATCACCTAGGAGACACACTTCTGGGCATGGATGTGAATGTGTTTCCAGAGTGGTTTAGCTGATGGGTGAAGACTTCTTCAAAGTATATGGCTCCTACCAATGGTTGGTCTAGATACACAGAGGTCTGGAGAAAAAGCAACAGCACTGCCCTAGTCAGGGTTTCTATTGCTGTGACAAACACCAGGACCAAAAAGCAAGTTGGGGAAGAAAGTGTTTATTGGGTTTATACTTCCACATCACTGTTCATCATGGGAGGAAGGCAGGACAGGAACTCAAGCAGGGCAGGAACCTGGAGGCAGGAGCTGATGCAGAGGCCATGGAGGGGTGCTGCTTACTGGCTTGCTCCCCATGGCTTGCTCAGTCTGTTTTGACATAGAAACTAGGACCGCCAGCCCAGGGATACCACCACCCACAATGGGCTGGGCCCTCCCCAACCAATCGCTAATTAAGAAAACGCCTCGCAGCCAGCTCTTTTGGAGGCATTTTCTCAACTGAGGCTCCCTCTTTTCAGATAACTCTAGCTTGTGTCAAGTTGACATAAAACCAGCCAGCACAATCACTGGCCTTTGTTTCTTCTTCAGCTACAACCGCTGCAGCTGCCTCCAGCACCCTGCCCTGACATCAGACTCCAGCATCTTCCATCTTCCAATGCGGACTGAAGACCAGAGATTCCCTAGGAAGTTTTCAAGCCTTCAGTGGGAGTTTGGAACTACTGAGGCATCCAGATTTGTGGGCTAAACAGGTACAGTGTTTTCAGCCTTCACATTTTACGTATGGCCATAGTTAGATGGAGTGTCCCCCACTGTGTGAACTAATCCAGAAAATTCCGTGTGTGTGTGTGTGTAATTATTAAATATGTTAAGTATAACATATATTACATATTTAAACACACACTACTGGCTCTGTTCTAGAGAACCTTCTCTAAGCCAATACTTTCTTCCCAACTTGATTCTTCACTCCTGGCATTATATCTTAGATGAGGCAATTTTGCTTTCATCCAGGTCTT
Source organism: Ondatra zibethicus (assembly GCA_004026605.1). Classification (NCBI taxonomy): domain Eukaryota; kingdom Metazoa; phylum Chordata; class Mammalia; order Rodentia; family Cricetidae; genus Ondatra; species Ondatra zibethicus. The sequence continues at coordinate 26,419 of PVIU01006489.1, forward strand.
GGGGGGATTTCTTCTGTGTAAGTCAAATCAAGACAGTTGATTCTCCCTTGGAGAAGGTGCTGATTTTCAAGGACTTGGTGAGGACCATGTAAATCTTCCTCTTCTGTGACCACCAATCATGGGACCTTGGCAAGTTTAATGTCTGTTACTGTGATAAATACTCAGGAAAAAAAGTAACTTAAAGGCAATCATTTCATCTTATAATTTCAGACTACAGTCCATCAAGGCAGGAACTTCAAAGAGCTAATCACATCACACATCACATCCACCATCAAGAACATGAAATGCACGCATGCGTGCTCACTTGCTTCTAGGTGCCCAGCTCAGTTTCTCTACTTTTGTAGAGCTCAAGACTCTGCCTAGGGAGTAGTGCTGCCCACAGTGGGCTGAGCTTTTCCTACATCAAGTAGCTTACGGTAGTCTCCTACAGACACACTCAGAGTCCAGCTAAGTGTAGACAATTTCTCATTGAGACTGTCTTCCCAGGTGGCCCTACACCGTGCCAAGATGACAAAGCTAATACCCATAGGACGACGGATGAGGGAAACATAAGTGTTCATGTATTTATACAAGTCAAATGTGGACAGCAGAGTGTAGGCAGGTCCTGCTGATGCCACTGGGATCTTAGTCATTGCTGTCATCAGAGTCCCACTTTGTTTACTCTGCTGGCCAGTGCTTCTCACTGTCCCTACCCTAGACTAGAGAGGACTGTGTGGGATTCCTGGAGGTGGACTCTCCCAGACACTGCCAGCCCTTGCCCGGGGATTGAAATTTCACTTTGGAATCTGCAGCTTGTGAGCAACTGTCACATAAGTTGGATATTAATAATTTGTGCCTCTTCCACAGGCACAAAAGAGGCCTGAGAAATTGTTGCTTAGGTTGTGAATTTTAGAACATGGTGGGTCAATTTATCTTCTAGAGTTACTTGGTCAAACAGCTGCTGGTCGCAACAGGGAAGATAAGATTTTTCATAACCCAGAGCAGGCTCAGCTCCCAAGTCATTCATGAGTTTGCAGCATCTGCGGGTCTATGGATTTAAGATCTTACCTTCCCAGACACTGCAGGACTGGTTTGTTATGGGCTGTGGAGACCCTTCATCAGGGGGCGGGGGGAGGTGATCCAAGGTCAGTGTAGTCACAGAAGACACTGAACCACTTCTGGGGGAGAGGCATGTCAGAGGTTGTCTGTTAGAAGTGGGCTTGTCCCAACTGAAAGGAATGTCACCAAGCCACCCGCCAGGCTAGCTCCACATGGCACTGGGATAGCTTTGCTAAGACATAGCCCATGGGATGATTAATGAACACCATTTACTGTGTAGCTTGACACTGGAGGCTGCGAGGACTGACGGCAGCCGTCACGGGTGCGGGAAGGTGGCAGGTACTCCTCTCAGATGTTCAGTGTGTTCATGAGCCGCAGAAATAATTTGTCCCGAGGAACTGATTTGAAAGGGAAACTGTGTGATTATAGGAGATAATTTCTGTGACATATTGGCCCCACGTTACCCGGGTGTCTGCCGCCTGATAGCATTCCCGGAGTTTGGAATAGTTTTTGCAATATGCGGCATGCCTCGTGAGAGTTTTGGTCACAGATCCACAGAATGAGTCCCTGCAAAGAGCTGCACTGACACAAACCATTGCACGTGCGTCAGTTGCTATGACTTGAGCAGGTCCTTGCGCTCATCCACAGGTGGGAAAGCATCTCAGAAGCAGCCAGGTTGGCAGGAGGAGTCTCTGAGAGGCGCTTAGCTCTCCTGGGCTCTGCCCTCACGGACGTATGAATGTTGCTGTTACGGGAGAGTATGGGCTTGCTACAGAAGTCAGTTCAAGTGACTCGCTCTCTCCTGCTCTCTTGACCCTATGTCTGTGGGGTCATGAGGCAGGAGGGCTTTCCCGTCTGTGGTCAGTTCTGTTGCTGTGATGGAATAGCCTCACAGGAAACAGTTCGAGGGAGAGAGGGCTTATTTTAACTCACGATTCCGGGCTACAATCCACCACAGCAGGAGCTTCAGTTAGTCACATCCCATCCACAGTCACGAGCAGAGAAGGGAGGAACGAACATGCGCTTAGCCTTCAGCTAGCCTTCTCTGCGCCTTATGGTCAGGGTCCAAATCAGGGGAGTGGCACTGCCCACAGAGGGCTGGGTCTTTCCGCATCAGTTAACGCAGTCAGGACATGCCCTGACCCCTCAGGGCAGCCTGATATAGACAGTTCCTTGTTGAGATGCTCTTCCCAGGTGAGTCTCGATTGTGTCAAGCAGACAATTGTCATAAAGGTCTCAGCAGACACAGTCCAGCTTCCAGTATTGTGAGATAAACAAACAGTTGCTTATAAGTTACTCATCCTGGGTGTTCTGTTATACCAGCAGAGTAATGTTGGAGGAGGCTGCTAGTTAGTTCCCGGCTACTCAGCCCTGAAATAATCACAGAGAAACTGTATTAATTAAATCACTGCTTGGCCCATCAGCTCTAGCTTCTTATTGGCTAACTCCTACATCTTAGTTTAACCCATCTCCATTAATCTGTGCATCACCATGAGGGCATTGCCTACCAGCAAAGTCTCAGCACGTCTGTCTCTGGCAGCGGTTCCATGGCTTCTCCCTGACTCTGCTGTCCTTCTCCCAGCATTCAGTTTAGTTTTCCCCGCCTACCTAAGTTCTGCCCTATCAACAGGCCAAGGCAGTTTCTTTATTCACCAATGGTATTCACAGCGTACAGAGGGGAATCCCACCTCAGAATAATGAGCTAAGACACCCTTCTATCTAGTCTGAGAAAGGCCATAAGTTCCTTTAAAACATGGTTCTCAACCTTCCTAATGCACAGTCCCTCAGGTTGTGGTGACCCCCAACCATAAAATTATTTTCATTGCTATTTCATAACTGTAATTTCACTACTGTTATGAATCACAATGTAAATATCTGTGTTTTTCAGTGGTCTAAGGTGACCGCTGTGAAAGGGTCATTCGACTCCAAAGGGGTCATGACCCACAGGTTGAGAAATAAGAATTTTGCCTGAAGCACGGTTAATAAAAACTCAGAGGGAGAAATTGGGGTTCAACCTGAAAGTCAAAAAAGCAAAACAGCAAGCCACTGGCTCTTACCTCTACCTCAGTCCGAAATGGCGATCCTGCCTCCTGGAATCTCAGAGTGAGACTGTAGCTGAGAGTTGTCTCCTTCCCTTCTTATATTCCTCTCTAGTTAGGGGATTAAGGGCGTGCACCACTACCACCTGGCAAAACTAGTGTGGCTGCTGGGATTAAAGGTGTGTGTTACCACTGCCTGGTCTGTAAGGCTGGCCAGGGCAGCTGTTTTACTTTTCTGACCCTCAGGCAAGCTCTATTTATTAAAACACAAAGAAATATCACTACAATGGCCAATTAAGCATCAGAGTTACAGTGTTGGATGGTGTCTCTGACACCTGTGTGACGTAAACTAAATCTTTTCTGGAAGACTGAGGCCTTTAAGAAGGGTCCCTCAGCGGCCAGGTCTGTCTAGGACCAATATCCCTAACTCCCTTTCACAGACCTTTGCGGGCTAGGGAGATAGGTCATTGAGAGACCGTGTCTCAAAGGAGATGGGTAGCTTCCCAGAGTATAGCACCTAGGCTGGTCCTCTGACCTCTCCATGCATACACATGCATGCACCCACTTGCATGAAATACATCCTTTACACTACTACCTGACCTTATTTCTCCTCAGGGAATCCAGATGCCTTTGAATTGATGGGCCCTTCTGCCCAGGCTGCTTCTCCCCAGGACACCTCACCTTCCACATTGTCTTCCTTGCCTATTCCTCCACCCCCCCCCCAGACAAGACAGGGTTTTTCTGTGCAGCCCTGGCTGTCCTGGAACTCAGTTTGTCGACCAGGCTGGCCTTGAACTTGGAGATCCATCAGCCTCTGCCTCCTGAATCCTGGGAATAAAGGCATGTGCCACCACCTCCCAGTCCACAATGTCTTCTTTAATAACACTTTTAAGAAAGTATTTTCAGTCATTGCCAAAGCAGCCCCTCTTTCTCCGGCTCCTCACTGGATTTCTTGACGTTGTGACATTCTAATACCTTACACCAGCTACCCTGCTGTACTTGTGTCTCTCAACTATAATAAAGCGCCGCGAAGGCAGAACTTGACTTACTGATAGATATCACATCTTAAAGCGTAGGGCCGGACTTGGTACAGAGAGACACTCAAGAAACGGTTATTGGTGGCCAAATGAAGGAACACTGTGTTGTTGCAGAATAACTGTGTACACTGTGAAGAAGTGTTGCTGTGATTGGTGTAATAAGAAGCTGAACGGTCAATAGCAGGGCAGGAGGCATAGGCGGGCCTTCCAGGAAGGGAGGAACTGGGAGAAGGGATCCAGGCATGCTGCTTCTCCAGCAGGCTCAGCAAGTCGGATGTACCCTACTAAGAAAAGGCAGCTGAGGCATGTGGTGGGGTGTAGATTAAAAATAAGGGTTAATTAAGTAATAAGAGCTAGTTGGAGAAAAGCCTAAGCAAAGGCCAACCTTTCAAAATTAATAGTAAGTCTCTAGGTCATTATTTGTGGGCTAGTGGTCAAATGATAGTCCAACAAGAAAACTTGATACACTGTGTCCATGTCTATCATATACTGGGCAGCTGAGGGGTTCCCTTCACCCTCAAAGGGCTCCACCAGTCTAGTTAATGACATGGAGTTGCCCCAAATTGGCAGTGGTCGCAAGCGAGCACTGAAGGCCTCCAGAAACCCTGTAAAGTGAGTTTGAGTGGATAATGGCACAGAGTGAACCTTGCCACTGTCTCCACATCTGGTCCCTGCCTCCTGAGATGATGGTGGCCATGGATGACACAAACGCCCAAGACCTCTAGAAGAGGCCCCAAGAGTGAGTCCCTATCTTGAGGAGCGCGCGAGAGAACTCTGACATAAGGGCAGACCATTGGTTTACTCAGGGCTGGGCTTCTCGGCTTTCTCACCTACCGCCCTTTCACCTGAGAAATATTAACACTGCTTCAAGCATGAAGGTATATAAAATAGGAATATCAGGCAAAACTTGCCAATAAGAAGTCATAGATTTATTTCAAAAGAATTTTTAGCACACATATGATCTTATCATTTATTAAAGATGAAAGCAAATTTGCACACTAACGAAATAGATGGGCTTGTTTATTTTTACACAAGAATTAAATCTTGAAGCTGGGCGGTGGTGGTGAACGCCATTAATCTCAGAACTCGGGAGGCCAGCCCAATCTACATGACCTAGCTCCAGGACAGGCTCCAAAGCTACAGAGAAACCCTGTCCCAAAACAAACAAACAAAAAAGGAATCTTGGTTGAATCTTGACTCTGCAGGATGTAATATATCTTCAGTGTTCCTCAGAGTTGATCAATACTTTGATTTTATAATTGCCAGGGCCAAGAGTGCCGGTTCACATAAACCCCACAGTACAGAATGTTTGAGGTATGTTTAGGGTCTTTCAGAAACTGTTGGAAATTCTATCATAATCTCAAGACAAATTTCATTTAACTAATTTTTTTTTACAAAAACAAACCAGCAAGCTCAAATTCGAACAGAAAATTTAAAAGTCAGACTTTTTGACATGTCCCAGTCCAAAGACAGACTAATTTGATACGACTTGCTGAAGACCGATGGTAAGAGAAGATTAAAAGCCTTCGTTTTTCTCTAATTAAACCATTGTGTTTCTGTAAGAGCAGAAAACTCTATACCAAATAAATAAATAAATAAAAAGAAACAAAACAAAAAACATTGCTGTTCACGACCTCACTTAGTCTTGGAAATGAACCCAGGTCTTTCCACAGCTCTCGTTGGTACTTTGTGACGTGCAAAGTACACGCCAGACCCAAGGCTGTGGTGACATCATGTGTGGCTACACGAGCCAGCGTGGCCAGAGCACTTAGGATTGATTGTGTGTCTGATTCCGAGGTAACTTTGATCATTCCACATCCAGAAACCTTTTACTATGTTACCTTTTCATGAGTCTGCATTCAGGCCCGGTGGGTTGCGATCCACAGGTGAAGAAGCTTGGATGCAGGAAACCACCGTGCAATGCAGCTGTGGCTACAGAATGAACAAGCTATTGAATGTGAAGGTGATTGATGAATTATTGGAGCATCAGGAAGTGGAAAAGATTGATCCTAAGCAGAGAAAGCTGAAATCATCAGGCGCTAAAAAGATCAGTCATGAAAAATGGAATCAGGAAGTGAAATAAAACTCCTCTGCTCCACCTGGAAAAGACTTCGTTAATATGAGGAAGAGTGAGCAGAGCTGATGGCAGGGGCCCACACCCATAATCTCGGTACCTTTGAGGCTGAGGCAGGAGGGTAAGGACTTTGAACCTTGTTGGGCCACTTAGAGAGACACTGTTTCAAAAACTAAATAAAACAACAAACACACATATTAAGAACAAAAACAAAAACAAGAAGGACACACTCCCAAGTAGCCTGTCAAATTCAGATTATTTTTAAGAACAAGGGGGAAATCGCAAGTCATTCCACAGATAAAAATAAACAAGCTCAGCAGGCTGACAGCTTGTTTTCTGCAACTCAGGGATGGGAGGAAAGTGGGGCATGGCTGCAGACGGCAAGTAATACTCCTGGGGAAGGCAAATGAGGAGAACTTTCTGGAAACAGAGCTTTCTGAAAGAATGCAGCCCACTTCCCTTCTTCATGATGTTTTCTGAAAAAGAAAAAAAAAGTAGACTTGTGGTCTTAAAAACATTGTAGCTTAGATGCAGGGACTCACACCTATATGACCAGCACTTGGAAGCTTGAGGCAGGAGGATTGATTTGAATCTGAGGCACACGTGGGCTAAGTTTGGGCTAGAGAGTGAGACCCCCACCTCAACCCCTCAACCCTATCCAAATCACGATCCCAGAATCACTCACGTCCGAGGTGAAAACGTGATGGAGAAGAAATACGGCTCCCTGGCATCGTGACACCTTTAATACTTGGGAGGTAGAAGCAGCCGGATCTCTTGTGAATTTAGGCTAGCCTCATCTACATGGCAAGTTCCAAGACAGCCAGGGCTAACAGAGAGATCTCTACTCAAAGTAAATAAGTAATAGACAAAGCGTCTCTTCTCCTTTCACAGTCTGCCATCGTGTCCTGGGTGCCTGACGCAGTCTCTCACCAGGTCTTCCCACTTTTCAGAATCAAGAAATCTCTGGCCAGGGGACAACAGCAAAAGCATTTCATTCCCCAATGGATTGGAATGGGAACTGCTAATAAATTCAGGTGAATTCCCCCAAGAGATGACACCGGAGGAGACCCGAGCGGGATCTGTAAGGATTTACACACACCGCCATGTCGGCCATCCATCCACACCACACACACCGCCGTGTCGGCCGTCCATCCACACCACACACCGTGTCGGCCGTCCATCCACACCACACACCGCCGTGTTGGCCGTCCATCCACACCACACACCCTGCCGTGACGGCCGTCCATCCACACCACACACACTGCCGTGTCGGCCGTCCGTCCACACCACACACAGCCGTGTTGGCCGTCCATCCACACCACACACCGCCGTGACGGCCGTCCGTCCACGCCACACACACTGCCGTGTCGGCCGTCCATCCACACCACACACCGCCGTGTCGGCCGTCCGTCCACACCACACACCGCCGTGACGGCCGTCCACGCCACACACACTGCCGTGTCGGCCGTCCGTCCACACCACACACAGCCGTGTCGGCCGTCCATCCACACCACACACCGCCGTGTCGGCCATCCATCCACACCACACACACTGCCGTGTCGGCCGGCCGTCCACGCCACACACCGCCGTGACGGCCGTCCATCCACGCCACACACCGCCGTGACGGCTGTCTGTCCACGCCACACACCGCCGTGTCGGCCGTCCATCCACGCCACACACCGCCGTGACGGCCGTCTGTCCACGCCACACACCGCCGTGTCGGCCGTCCATCCACGCCACACACACTGCCGTGACGGCCGTCTGTCCACGCCACACACCGCCGTGACGGCCGTCCGTCCACACCACACAGGAAGCCAAACATGTTTAGCCTCTGCGGATTTGGCCACATTGACGTTGAGACTCTGGTTTGCTTGTACTGTTCTGCATGGATGGATCTAATAAAATATGTAGAATCTTTGAAAAACAGAAAAGAAAAGAAAAAAAGAAAAGAAATACAGCAAAAGATAATGGATGAAGCTTAGGGTTAGGTTCACTGAACAAATAGTTCACTGTGTACGGAAGAAATTATTTGAGCCTAAATAACAAGGAAAAAGATTCATAATACAGAATCTTGTTCTGCTGTGCAATTATGTATCTTGTTATAAAATTGTGATGAATCTTTTGAATAAATTCTTACATTAAATAACTACTCCAATATTTTTATGTTGAAGATACACACACACACACACGCACACGCACACGCACACACACAGTGTGTGTATGGATATCCATGGAGGACAGAAGAGAGCACTGGATTCTCTGGAGCTGGAATCACAGGTAGCTGTGAGCCACTCAACATGGGTTCTGGGAACCAAACTTGGAGCCTCTGTGAGAGCAGGCAGCTCTCCTAACCACTGAACCATCTCTCCGGCTCCTGAACTTGGATTTAAAGCCAAGGGTACGCTTAAAATAAAATTGAGAGAGAAAGAGAGAGAGAGAGAAAGCATTGTGGGAAAGAATGAAAGTGTACAAATGGCTTGGTTTTACCAAGCACATCCACACACGTATACACACAAATGCTCAGGGGCCGTGCTTGACATAGATATAATGACATGAACTCCAACTGTTTAGAGCTCTAAAGAGTTTCCATTACCCCAGTAGAAATAGCGCCCATGGCTTTTGAATAAGTTGGGTAAAAATGCAAATATAAGCCTGGCATGGTTTAATCCCAGGACTCCAGGAGACAGAGACAGGCAGATTTCTGTTAAGAGATCAGAGAGTTCTAGGACAGCCAGGGCTATGCAGAGAGACCCTGTCTCAAACAAAACAAAACAGTGCAAGCACACACACACACACACACACACAGGCACTCACAGAGACACATGTACATACACACAAACACACACGCATATAAGTGCACACACACATTTAACAGCAGGTAGGAAGAAAGGACACAGAGTTGTAAAAGCAACGCATAAGAGAACCTGCGAGAAAGGAGATGAAACTCGGCCGCCAGCACGATGGGCGCAATAAAGAGGATGAAAGCAGAAATGGCAGGGAAATTAAAATGCGCTAAGTAAACCAGCAACCAGGACTGCGTGACCACACCCAACAGGCAGGAAATTACTATGTGTTTAGGATGAGGCTCTTGGGGTACTTGCCACCATACCCGATGACTTAAGTTTGATCCCCCAACCCACTTCCTGGGTGAAGAGAACCTTCCTCGTTGTCCTCTGGTTACACGCTGGGTGTGGCAGATACACATACACACAATAAAGAGAGAAATATTTTTTTAAATGAGTCAGAGAGGAGGTAGAGAATGGTGGCAGGGATTACAAAGCGCATGAGAGCGTCCTCGGGGACAAGAAGCACCCGCCGTCCTGAGGGTAGGCTGAGTTCCACTGGTGTATCCAATGCATGGAAGCGTTAAATTGCACATGTAAATACGTGTGGTTGTTGGTGTGTTCCTTGTCCTGCAGCAAAGTTGTTTAAAATGATCTGTTTCTTTCTCAGCCTCTCAGCCTCTTGGATCACAGCATCACACCCGTGGGGTTTTGGGTTCTCATTGTATGTATCATGATCTTAATATATGTGCCTTTTATTAGAGTGTTTCCGTACCCTTTTAACCCAGTGGGCCGCCTGCTCCCAGTGTGTGTCTGATGGCCCAGCTCTTTCCCCCATGTGGTTCTGTGATGTTTGTTTACAAGCTTAACTTTCATGGGTGCTGTTTGAGGTCACGTGACCCTGGGGGGGGTCATGACACGCGGACAACTCCAGATCCTCTGCGTGTGTCTTTACCCGGTTCTCTGTGTAGCTCTGACTGACCTGGAACTCACCAGGCTGGCCTTAAACTCAAGAGATTTGCCTGCCTCTGCCTCTCATGTACTGAGATCAAAGATGGGTATCACTAGACCCTGCTCTTTAGGAAACGACCTAGGAAACTTTTAGGCTTATAGGTCAGCCACACCACATAGTACATATTTGGATCCAAACATACATGAAATCTGTCTCTAGAACTTTCGTTTGTCAGGAGAGCGCTACCTGTGTAAGCGACAAGCAGGAAGTGAAAGTAAGACGTGAAACCTCCCCCTCAGGCTCCTGTGTTTGAACATGGTCCTCAGGCTCCCCAGGAAGTTGGTGATGTTTGGAGAGGCAGAACTCAGCTAGAGGAAGTGGGCACTGGGAGGTGGGCCTTGAGGTTTACATCCTGGCCATGCTTCCTGACCCAGGGAGATGTGAACAGCCCTCTGATGCTCCCTGTCGCCACAGCATGAGCCAGGGAAAGTAATTAATAAGAGTTCCACCAGGTTTCCTTCAAAGGTGGCCTAAGAGCTGGGTCTGGCCCAGGAGCTGGGAAGGAGGGTTCCGGGGACTTCTGGGTAATACAGTGTGAGAACATTGCACACTAGAACCCTTCTCTACCCCTCCGTCTCCTCCTTGACCCGACTTCCACCACCTCCGGAACAAAGGATGAAGGTGTCACGTGGGAGGCTGCTGCAGCCATCTTGCTGCCTCATGGACAGGCAGGGAAGTCTGTGACCTTCATGACATGAATTGTTGCTGAGGTTTTGTTTCCTCCTGATTTCTTAAAGTGTGTGTGTGTGTGTGTGTGTGTGTGTGTGTGTGTACATGTGTGCTCATGTAGAGGACACTACCCACCTTTGGTTTGTTATTGAGCTAAGGGTCCCTCACTTCTCTCGCTGTGCCTGGAACTCACTGCCTTGGGTAAGCTTGGAGGCCGATGAGACCCGGCGATCCTCCCGGCTCCTCCCCAGCACTGGGATTACAGGCGCGTGCCACAGCTGATGGTTTGTATGTGGATGTCATGGAAGTAACTCAGGTCCCTCATGCTTGCAAGGTTTGTATCGACTCAGCCACCTCTTCACTGCCCTCCCCCAACACGCCATTTCCCAGACTGACTGCTTTCATCTGCAGAGAGATGAACATGGGAGAAGAGACTGGGGAAGCAAAGGAGGGTGAAGCATGGCCACCCCCTCTTCTCCTGGTCCCAAAGGTGATGGGATTTTACTAAAGAGCCCTGAGTTGGAGTCCTGGGCATCTGGGAATACAAAAGGACCCAATGTGACACATAGGAGTGCCCGGGAAACCATGAAAAGGGCTGGGTACAAGCTTAGGGGACACATGTCCAAAGACAATAAGACCCACATCTCACAGGAGTGAGCTGGCATGTGCCCCAGCATCTGCACACAGTCACATACATGAGCTGGCGTGTGTCCCAGCATCTGCACACAGTCATAGGCGTGAGCTGGCATGTGCCCCAGCATCGGCACACAGTCACATACGTGAGCTGGCATGTGTCCCAGCATCTGCACAGTCACAGGAGTGAGCTGACGTGTGCCCCAGCATCTGCACAGTCACAGGAGTGAGCTGGCATGTGTCCCAGCATCTGCACAGTCATAGGAGTGAGCTGGCGTGTGCCCCAGCATCTGCACAGTCACAGGAGTGAGCTGGCATGTGTCCCAGCATCTGCACAGTCATAGGAGTGAGCTGGCGTGTGTCCCAGCATCTGCACACAGTCACATACGTGAGCTGGCGTGTGTCCCAGCATCTGCACACAGTCACAGGAGTGAGCTGGCGTGTGTCCCAGCATCGGCACACAGTCACAGGAGTGAGCTGGCGTGTGTCCCAGCATCGGCACATAGTCACAGGAGTGAGCTGGCGTGTGTCCCAGCATCTGCACATAGTCACAGGAGTGAGCTGGCGTGTGTCCCAGCATCTGCACATAGTCACAGGAGTGAGCTGGCATGTGTGTCCCAGCATCTGCACAGTCACAGGAGTGAGATGGCGTGTGCCCCAGCATCGGCACACAGTCACAGGAGTGAGCTGGCATGTACCCCAGCATCTGCACACAGTCACAGGAGTGAGCTGGCATGTGCCCCAGCATCTGCACAGTCATAGGCGTGAGCTGGCATGTGTCCCAGCATCTGCACATAGTCACATACGTGAGCTGGCGTGTGTCCCAGCATCTGCACAGTCACAGGAGTGAGATGGCATGTGCCCCAGGATCTGCATAGTTATTGGCTCTCATCTGCTTAGGGACGTGGGTATGTTTTTGTCAACAGTACTGACCATCAGCTATGTCAGAGATTTATAGCATATGCTTTAGGTCAGGACTCTGTATGTATACACATGTTTATATGTGCATGCGTGTACAACTGTTTATATACATGAGTATGTGTGCATATGAATACCAACTGTTTATATATCTGTGTATATTTGCATGCATATATCAACTGTTATATACATGTGTGTATGTGCATACACATATCAACTGTATATATACACATGTGTATGTGTGCATACATATGTCAACTGTTTGAGAATTTCATAGTGCATTGTGACCATGCTCATCCGTGCACTCCTCTTAGCTCCTCCCAGGTGCGCCCTCACCTCCCTCCTGCCCCTCGATTTCATGTCTTATGTTGTCCCCATCGCCTCCCATCGTGCTTGAATGTAGACTGGCTTTGTCCTGTTCAGGCGACCTCAGCTGCTAAGAGTTCATGATCGTAATGGTCCTGTCGTGCTCAGAAGGCCGTTTCCACGCTGCCCCCCAGCCTCTGCTCTCACAGAGAGCCTCTAGCCTTCTATTCCCTCTTCCTTGATGGTCCCTGAGCCTTGGGTGTGTGTGCGTGTGAGTGTCTATGTGTGTGCCTCTGTATGCACCTGTGTGTGTCTGTGTGTGTGATTCTGTGTGCATCTGAGTGTGTGCCTGTGTGTGTGTCTGTGTGTGTGTGATTAAGACTTTTTGAACTTCTCCCGCTGATAATCTCTTTTCTCCCAAGAATTTTTATGTGACCCCAGGTAAATATGGACATGAACCAGACATATAAATGAAACATTTACTGAAGACAAATCACAAAACAATTTATTTTAAAGCAACTTGTTGCCATACGTATGATCTAACTTTTGTTGGTGAGGAAAGCAAATTTGCATATCAATGAGACAGAGGGGCCAGTTCGTCTCATACAATACAGTCTAAAGACATGCTCACCTGATGTGTACGTGCTCAGGAGTAATGGTTAGAAATCATTAGAAGTCCTTGTTTTCCCTTTGTAAACAGTTATGCTTCTATAAGGGCAGGAAACTTTGTATGTTATGTGTAAACCCATAGTTCACAGCACGGGATAGTCTCGAATCTGAGCTGAGGTGATGCAGGCAGCATTCGTGGTGTGTGGCATGAAGGCATGCAGAGCACAGACTACTCATGTCACGTGTTCAAGGCTGCAGTGACCTGACACGGCGCAACACATGTGAGCACTGCCAGGCATGACTCGGATTCACGGTGTGTTTAGGTTTTGAATTAATTTTTGTCTGTCGTGCACAGTCAAGCCCTTCATGGGTGCTAAGCTTCGTGACCTGCCATGTGGTCACATGAACCTGAAGGTCTAGAAGCTTGATTTCGCATCAGTGGTCAACAAACCTACACGGAGCCAGATAGGAAACATTTTGGCTTGTGGGCCATGCGGTCTGTTGTAGCTACCGTCCTGCTGTAGCGAGAAGTCAGCCACAGAATATGTGTAAACAATGACTGTGTCTCAATAAAACTTTATTTTAAAAAAGCAGTGGCCTGAATCTGGCTCTGAGCCAGCTGTAGTCTCATCCACTGTGTTGGCTGCAGCACGCTGTGCTGGAGAGTCTAAAGGGGCTCCCTCCCAGGTTTCCTATAAGTTTCAAAAAGTTCTCTTATTTTAATTCAACTTCTGTAAGTTTTTTTTGGAGGAGAATGCTGACATTCGAAGCTGCACTCACACAGTCGGGGCTCAGCCAGGTTCCCAGGCAGTGCTGGTTGCAGACTGGACCCGTGTCTCTGAAGCTGGTGCCCATAGGCGGCACATGGCTCTTGCAAGACCTTCTGCTAATGACAATCTTCTGGTCCAGTGCTGGTGGGAATATGGGCTGGCCCGCCCGACCACATTTCAGACATTCCCCAGGGAGCGGAGCTCCAACTGGGCAGCAACACAAACACCAGCGCGTTTAACACATTTCCTGCACACCCGACAGCAGCTTCACGTTGTGGGTGGGAAAGGAAGAGGCAGACAATCGGAGGAAAACAGAGAGGCATGAGGCTGGGAGGAACTCCACAGGAGAATAGTCTAATTATAGAGTCCGCTCTTCAGGCCTGAGAATCCAGTGAGACGGGAAGTTAGAGATGCCAGACTGGTTGCAGGGAAGAGCGGAGCATCCCCTTGCAATGAGGTTCCCGTATGTGAATCAGTTAGATCCCCGTTTTGCTAGTATCAAGGTCCCGTTCCTTAGTGGAGCCATGGGTTCTGAGAGTTAGCTAGATTGCAGTAGGGCACCCAGTGTGCGGGAAATGACAGACAACCATCCTGCATCACAGTGCGGGGGGGGGGGCTCCTGGGGTCCATGCTGGGATTCCAGGCACCATCCTGCATCACAGTACAGGGCCCCTGGGGTCCATGCTGGGATTCCCAGGCACATGCTGCCACAGACAGCTTTTTAGGTGCACGCTGAGAATGTACCTGGCCCTCAAGCTTGTGCTGCAAGCACCTGACTCCTCTGTTCCCCCACCCCCACCCCCGCCCCAGTCGTTTTAAGCGGTAACTATCCTGAGACCTGGGTGGAGATGAGCCGAGACCAGGCAGCTGCTGTGGGCTGGGAGGAGGACTAAGGTGGTGGCGGCTTCATCCTGGGGACACTTCATGTCATCGAGCTCACGAGGAAACGCAGCGGACATTTCCCCGTTTGTTCCTTGGCTCCTTGACACGCTCAAGTGCATTCTGTATCACGGACATGCAAGAGCATCAGGAGATGCTGAGTGAGGGGGAAGGATGCAAGAGGCAGAGGGGGAGCCATGAGGCCACAGCAGCCTCCGTGTGCTTTGGTATTGAAAGGAAACAGCTGGCTTTCCCCTCGTCCACTCGGCCTGCACCCTCCATCAGGCCAGCTCTGCTCGGGGAAAGATATGGCGGCACTCGGGTCCTCTTCCCCCCACCTTTAGGTTGACACAGAGGAGCTGCACCCACTCAGGTCCAAGTGTCTGGGATTCACAGTTTGCCTGCCCTTCTGGCCCCAGTTCTGGGGGCGGAGGAGGCCTCCTGCATGTCTGTGTTGTCCCTCGCTGGTCTCTCTAGCTTGTCTCTGGCCCAGTTTCCCGTTCACCTCTGTCCAGGGTTGTCTAGCAGGCCTGACTCACAGGAAACCACAGCCAAGTCACCAGGTGGTCTGAGTCACTGACCCTTGGAGTAATAAAAGGCAAAGTACCTAAGTAAGTAGGGAGTTTCTCAATAGATGGAGTTAAGAATCTTTCTTAGTGCAAGGTTGGTCTGGGAATTCCCCGTGTGTGTCAGGTGACTTATCTTTGGCAGCTGTGAAACAAGCAAATTGCTTTATCTCCTGGCAACCACCTTCCCTGCCCCTCTTCCCCTTTACCTCCCTCCTTTGTTTCTATGAATAGTTGCTGGCTCCCAGACAGCACCTTGGAACCTGGGAAGAAACTGGCGCGGTCCCATGCGAGTCCCCAGGTCACACAGGACGGCAAAAGCAGGTGAAAAGGCAATCAGGGCACGGTTGTGGGGCAGCAGTAACCCGGGGGGGGGGGGTGTTGAACTTGGCTGTGGGAGTGTGAGCCAGGTGAGACCCAGAGAAAAGACATTCCAAGCAAGGTGAGGTGACCCTTTGCCACCTTCCATGGTAGTCAACTGCAGTGTCTGTCTGTCTGTCTGTCTCTCTGTGTAGGTCAGAAGTGGTGTCACCCTCCATTTTATTCCCTTGAAGCAGTCTCTCACTGAGCCTAGAGAGAGCCCCAGTGATCCTCCTTTCTCTGCACCCACAGCCCTGGCATTACAGGTGAGTGTGTGACCAGGCCTGGCTTTTTATGTGGGTGCTAGGGATGGGAACTCAGGGCCTCATGCTTGCCAAGCAAACATTCTGACCCTCAGAGCCCTCTCTGCAGCCCCAGCTATATCGTTCTCTGGAGTAGAAGCCTTCTTTGGAGTCATTTGAGGCTACAAAGTGCCCCTCAAACTCAGGTGTCTCTGCAGAGGCAGGGTGTGGACAACAGGCCAGCAGGGAGATGGAGACTGGTCCTTTCCCTAAGGTTCCATCCTGTGGCCTAGGCTGCAATGAAGAGGTGGCCCATCTGCCAGAGAGCACCAGGTACAGCAAGGGACAGAGGACTCAGAAGGGATTGTTGGCCAGGAATTTTGGGCACCTATGATAGTCACTCACCTTTATTTTGGTTACAACTCTAGTAGCAAAGTTCAATGTGGGTTCACGCGTCAACCAGCTTCTCAGACACAAAAGAGGCCCGTCCCTGACTGCAGTGTGCACCCCTTTCTGAAGTTAGAAGGTCAACAGACTTCAAGTTAGTTAGATTGGATAGTACAGAGGAACTCCACAGCATTCTCTTCAGTCAGTGGACAATAAGAGCCAGGAGACAGATACCCAGCCTCCCGTTCTCTGGACAGAATGTTCTAGAAGGCAATAGCTACCAAAGATTGAGCCCTGTCGCCCATAGCTTGATGCCACAGGCAGCCACCTTCCTCCTTTCCCTGTGTTCTGAAACCTCCCCAGAGACGGCCTGGCCATTCTGAGGAAGCCAGACAGAACACTGCCCTTACTTACCCTTGACTCACGGAATGAAGATGAAGGGTGTTTGTGGTCCCCCTCAGCTTCCTCAAAGCACCACCTCGAGCGTTTTGGAGCTGCCATTCATACCTGAACCAGAGGAGAGGTGATTTGTTTGTTTGCTTGTTTGCTTTTAATGGTTTTGGACCCACAGGAAACAGTTGTCACTAAGTCAAGCTGTGCAAAGAATAACAGAGAAAATCCAGAAGGGTCGGTTGGGGGGAGGGCAGAGGCAGGGAGGGGCAGGCATGGGGGAGGGAGCAAAGGGTAGGGGAGGAGTGGGGGTAAGGCTGGCAGAGGGACTTGCTCAGCTTGTGAGACGGGATGGTTTGACTCAAGGGAAGCTGCGTGTTGCTCGTCCCCTGGTTAATAGGGGTTATTTTGTTCTCCAGAAACACAGGGCTAAGAGGGTCAACAGCCAAGAAAAGACTGGAATAATGGACGAGGCTGTGCGCGGCTCTAAAGCCGTGTGAACACTTTACCTTCGTGAACGTGCATTACAATAAGAAAGCAGTGGGATTTTATACTTTGAAATCAAAAGTTAATAGATAAAATGTTTATGTCTTTATTCTCAAGATAACCTGCTCAAAATAGTGTCAGAATAATTTAGGAAGAAAAAAATATATATTTGAGAAGAGATCCTTTTCATCCAGGTGGTAACTTCGAAATTCTTAAGTTTGTAGGGGAAAAAAATAATCTAAGATGGAAAGAAACTTGTGTATTTGGCAGAATGTGGTTAACTCCCAGCCAGATAGTTAAGGGCATTCCTAATTTCTTTTTCAAATTTTGGGGCTGGAGAGATGGCTCAGCAGTTAAGAGCACTGGCTGCTCTTGCAGAGGACCTGGGTTCAGTCCCTAGAACCCACATCAGATGGCTCACAACTGCCTGTAACTTGGCTCCAGGGTATCTGATTCCCTCTTCTGGCCTCTGTGGATACTGTGCGTGTGCACGTGTGTGCGCGCACACACACACACCCCTCTTTTTAGAAATGATTATTTCCAAGTATCAGGCAAATGCTATTTAATGAATGGAGTCGGTTGGTTGTGTAGTTGGGAACATGGGGTTCATTCTCAGGAGAACAGTGTTTTTTTTTAAGAGCTCCTCATGTCCCTTTAGTTACAAACAAGCCCCAAGCCCTTGCTGGGACATGAGTCCTTGCTTATAGACATTAAAACAGCTCAAATAAAAAGTGGTAAAAAATACCAAATGCTATCAAAGATTTGGCTATTTGGAAAAATAGTGCTTATGCATTATTTGTGGAAATGTAAATCGGCACCATCCCTCTGGAAAACGATTTGGCACTATCATCAAAAACCAAACACACACTTTGCCATGTGGCCCAGAAATTTCATTTCCAGAGAAATCAAAACCTCGGCAATACAGATCATATGATCCTAGCAGATGCATCTGTAAAGGCTCCAAATGAGAAGCAAACCAAGCGCCTCACCACGGAGGAGTAAACAGGCAGCAGCCGTTCATCAACTGCAATCTCACCCAATAAAAAGAAATCAAATACTAATTCTCACAACAGCCCATATAGTGACTCACTCAAGAGCATCGCGGTGGGTGAAGAAGGCCAGTCTCAGAGCTCTGTGTGCTGTTTGGCTTCACGAACACAACAATCTTCAGCGGACTAAACACAGAGAAGGAAGCAGCTTCCGGAGCTGGGGGTGGGGGCAGCAAAGGCCTGTGACTCCAGAGACAGACTTCAGAGTGGACACAGGGGTCAACACAAGACATAAAGACATGGAACTATACACGCTGAAGCAGAGTTGCTCTCCTGGTCTTACCCTTACACTGTTATATGCAGCCGGGCCCTGGTGGAAATGGGGAACGGGCGTATGGTCCTATAGCTATCTCAAAATGATTGGTTTGGTCAAACCTGGCGGTGCAGGCTGTAATCCCAGTGGCCGGAGAGACTGAGACAGGATTGCATGTTCAAGTCTGCCAGGGTCCAGGGAGAATCTCAGGCTCACCTAAGCAAATTGCTTGAGACCTTGTCTCAAGCTTTAAGACTACAAAAGGACCCGGTGCTTTCCCAGCATGGAGGAGGCCCGAGTTTGTCCCTCTTGTGATGGTTCTAGTGAGAAGTTTCCCCTCCCACAGGCTCAAATATTTGAACTCTCGGCCCGCAACTGGTGGAGCGATCTGAGGAGCTGGTGTGCTCTTGCTGGAGGAAGTACGTCACTAGGGTGGGCTTTGAGATCCCCCAGCCTCACCCCACTTCCAGTTCATATTCTCCGCTTCAAGCTTGTTCGCCATTGAAAGTGATCTCTGTTTCCTGTTCCACTGGGCCTTTCGACTGTTATGGACTCTCATCCCTCTGGAGCCATACACCCAAATACACCCTCTCTTCCTTAAGTTACCTTTCGTCATAGCAAAAACAAAGTGACCAAAACACCCGTCAGGGAAAAAAAAGGGGGGAGAGAGGAAATGGGGGTAGGTTGGGCTGGGATTTTGCTGTTGTTTGTTTTGCTTTGGGGTTTTTTGCTTTTGTTTTTGTTTGTTTTTGATCATCCAAACTTATTAGGAGCATAGAAGAAAGTGAGAACAGAAAAATCGTCTGAAATCACCCCAGGAGCTCTGGCATAGGAGGCTCCATGCCCTGTGTCTGTCTGTCCTGTCTTCTCTCCTGGTTGAGGAACAGGAAGTGGTGTTTTCCTATCTTGAGCAAGAACAGACAAAATCCTTGGTTTTGCTGCTGGGTCCTCAAACAGGTTTGGAATGTTTAGATTCCATGGAAGTCCAAAGTTCAGCAAACTGCTGCTTAGCAATGGCTTACCTCTTGCCCCACCACACACACACACACACACACACACACACACAGAGAGAGAGAGAGAGAGAGAGAGAGAGAGAGAGAGAGAGAGCAAGAGACTGGACTCTTGGTCGGACAACATGATCAGCATTTGAGGAAATCCCCCATCATAGAGAAAAACAATTTCTTAAGAATCAAAACTAGAAGGAGGGATGGGGTGATTGTAGCTTCCCCAAGTGGGAACAGGCATTGGGGCGTCTTTTAATGTTTTATTGTTCAAATAAAGCTCGAGAGTCAAATTTTAGGGAATGAACTTGGAGCAACACAGCAAAGATCACTTCACCCTCTTCTCTACTTCCTGGATCAAAAAGACTGCTCATCTTTTTAGCCCGCCCCCCCTTCTTCTCTGTGTCCATCTATCTCCTCTGAGTCCACCAGAAAGCTCTTTGGTCCACTCTTTGGGCAGTCTTCGGAGTGAGAACACAAATCCCCATCAACCAACAGGTATGCCATCCCACCAACGGCACTTCACTTCCATGCCCAGGAACTGTTTATAGCCGTGCCATTGTTCAGATGGTGCATCTCCTCTGGTCCCCCGACAAGCCACACTTAAACAAACAGCCACTAAATCCAGGGGCTTTGTGGCCATCCCTGAATAATGGTGGCTCATGGACACAGCACCCTTTACAGTCTTGAACTGGAAGTGAGAATCAGTTGGCATTTATTTAGCCTGGTTCTCTTGACACCCAGTTATTGAACTCAGCCCAGCCCTGACTGTCCTGTACAAGGCTTTATAGAAGTGAATGAGCATACTCTGTCCCTTTAAAGAGCCTGTTGGGGAAAATAGACCTTAAACAAATAAATATGTGCAAGTCCATGCCAAGGTACCGGTAGCAGGAAAACAAACATGGGAAGCAGGAAGGAGGTCCAGAAAGCTCCTGTGAGGTGGTTCTGGAGCCAAGAGACTGAATGCAAGGAAGGACCGCACCAAACGGGAGAGAAACCACCACTGGCGAAGCGTGGAAGGGAGGAACGGCTTGAGGCTTGAGTCAGAAGGGTGGTGTTTCTGAGGAGAGGAGAGCCTGTGGGCTGTGCTGAGGTTTGCCTGCTGTCTTCTGGGCAGTCTGATGAGCAGCCTGCTCCCAAGTATTTGCAGAGACCCTACAGGCTCAGCTGTACTTTGTGGGGGTGCCCACAAATTGAGCCCTGCCCTTAGGGAATTCTCAAACCACAAATGAAAAGCACAGTGGACTTCAAGGGGATGCGCTGTTTTCAATCTCTGAAATGGGAAGCTGCCCCCTGCAGACTGAAAATACCCTCTGGAAGGGCCGGCCAGAGTCGGCAGCTGTTCGGCATTGTTTGGGCCCAGGGGTCTAGACTTGAACATCTCCTCTCTCCCTCCCTTCTCCTCTCCCCCTCTTCTCTTCAGTTTAAAATAGAGAAGAAACACACACACACAACACCCTTAAAGACAGTCTTGTTTACTCTCTGAGATTAAAGAGTGTGGACTACCTTGGACAGCATAAGCAGATCTTTAAACGCTTTGTGGACAAAGCCCCTCTAATTGCTAAACTATGAGGCGAGGTTCTGCACAGGCATGTGCTGCCTGCGTTTATGTGTTCATTGTCCGTGTTAGAGGCCAGGAGCTGAGTCTCGGAGATTTCATTACTGAAACTATGGATTAAAACCCATTCTCTTGCCGTGCATGCCATGGGCAGTGGTCTTAAACCTGCTCCCTGGTGCAGGTTAGTCCAGGGCCCACCAGCATCTTTGTTGTGGCATGCCTCACAGCCGATCTGGTGACTGACAAACTGGCCTTGGGTGACGGACAGGATTTGGGGTCACTGGAGTGCAAGCAGCAGAGGGACGAGCTGGAGCCAGAGGTTCTGCCTTTCTCTTCCTTTCACTGATCTTTTGCATGTGTGCATGTGCACATGGGTATTTCATGTGTATGTGCTCAAGCACGTGTGTGGGTGCACATATATGTGTCTGCATGTGCATATGGAAACCAGATGTCAGCATCCCATGTCATTCTCTATCGTCCCCTTGACTTTTTAGGGGTTGAGGAGTAGGCACAATTTCACTCTGCAGATCTGACTGACTTTGAGCTTGCAGCAATCCCCCTGCCTCTGCTCCTGCTCTGGGATTATAGACCTAGGCCATCATGCCTGGCTCACCTCTCCTTCCAGGTTTAGGTTTTGAAGTTCTCTTCACACTCTTGCCTTCCACAGCTGTGACTTTCTGTAGCGTGGATCCTCGCCACCTGGCTGGGAGTCAGGTACAGAGGATGAGAGAAGAGAGGGCCTGGATGCCCCCTCACCTGGAGAGAACCCAGACTCTCATGTCAGTGCCTGGCATGTTTTCAGGGGTTACTCTCCTGTGCTGCATGTACCAAAAAGACACGTGTGCCCAGTGACTAGTTCCCCTGCCCAGGCTCCTCCCACTCATCTCCAGAGGATCTGACGCCCTCTCTCGACCTCCAGTGGCACCTACACACACACTCACAAACACACACACACCACACACATATGCACATGTGAGTGCTGAGTTAAAATCTTTTAAAAGGATTTACCATTTATTTGATATTTACAATTCTAGGTAGAATTATAATATTTGAAATAACTACTTTTTATTAATTAATTAACTGTGTTTCTTTGAGACGGGATCTGAAGCTCACTGTGTAGCCCAGGTTTGGCTTATACTCATGGAAATCCTCTGGCCTCAGCTTCCCGTGTCCTGGAATCACAGGCATACGACATCACTCCCAGCTTGAGATAAGCTTAGATTTAACATTATCATAAATTTAATATTTTAAACAGTGAAAACCATTGGTTCTTAGGAAAGTTTTAACACAGAAAAATGAGCATTTAAGTAGGAAACCAAATACATTGAATATCTGCTTACAAATATTTGAGAAAGGCGAATGAGTCAAGTTTGTAAATGGAACCAAACATAACATCATGCAAAGACCCCTTCTAAGATGCCCAGCCTTACGAATAGGGTCACAACATTCTAAGTCACTAGTTTAGGGGACGAGATGGGGGTGCGAATAAGCACAAGGACCAGGGGTTGCAGACCGTGCAGAAAGGAGAAAGTGAGCTGAGTGCAGCCTTCTCCCCTCTCTGCTTCCTGAGGGCAGATGCAATGTGATGCTGCCCATGCCCCCGCTGCCTCCCCCACGCGACGGACTGCCCCTTCACACTCTGAGCCAAGACAAACCCTCCCTTCCCTGAGTTGCTTTCGTCAGGTCACAGCTGTGAGAGGAGGAACTTGTACCACCAGGCTGCATTCTAGAAAAAAAATCATATAAGCCAGAAACAATGAGTCTAATAAATAAAAACCAGAAAAGAGAAAGAAAACTAAAAACAGATGTGCCGCTTGTCATAGTTAGCGTGAACTGTCAACTTGACACGGCCTAATCACCTGAAAAAAAAAATAAAGTGTCTGCATCAGTTTGGACTGTGGACATGTCTATAAGGAACTGTCTTGATAGTGATTGGATGTGGGAGGGGGCCCAGCCCACTGTGGGTGACACCATTCCCTGAGCAGGTGGCGCTGGACAGGGTAAGAAACCGCAGAGCAGGCGCGCCCGAGCCATCAGGTGAGCACAGTTCCTTCAGGGTTTCTGCTTCAAGCTCCCATCTTGGGCTCCTGCCCTGACACTGCCTGATGACCTGTGACCTGGACGCCAAGGCCAAATCACCCTTTCCCTCCCCTGGTTGCTTTTGGTCGTGGTGTTTATCACTGAAATTCCAGAAACTAGGACACCACTTAATCCAAGAATCACAAATGAGATGCCTTTAAAAACAAGACAAGGGACTCTAAGTAAACCAAATGTGCATCCACATAAAGTTCACGAGAGACGAACACACTTACAAGCCAAGAGTGAGTAAGTGTTGATTCTGATTCTGTTCCTTCCGACACGCACCAGGGAAATGCAAGCAGTGGAAAACCAAGAAAGATAAGGGATGACCCCAAAACTGAACTCAAGACTGGAATGAAGAGTGGGTTGTTCATGACAGGCTATGAGCAATGGCTGTCTGTGGCTGTCAAGACACAGCAGAGCAAAATGGAGAAGGTTCGAATCTCAGCAGCAGCAGGTTTCTGTCTCTCTCTTTCATCCTTCAATGTCATTAAGGAGCTAGAAACATCCCACAGTGAAAAGGTCTCAATATCACAGCAGTCAGCTGGTTTAGTAGCTCTATATGATTTTATTCCACCCCGAAAAACATGCTTTGAAATTAACATCCAGTGCTGGTGGGATGTAATGCCTGCCCTACTCTCTATGCTACTGGTACCATTCGCGAGCGGGGCAAGGGCCTGGAGATTAAAGGAACACACAAGAGATGTGGGTCATCCATGAAGACAGAATGCTGAATGTCGTTTATTTAAGCTTAGGAAAAACTTCATATACCTAGCTGCTGCACAATGGAAATCTCCCCCAGGCAGGTGAGAAATTACCAGGCCCTGTAGCTAACCAGCAGGGGGGCAGAGGGAGCACAGGAACAAACAGGATGTTTTTGCTGGAGACTGCAAGCTATCCTCAATATGAGCCCCGGGAGGAGGGGCAGACCTGTGGGCCCTGCAGTGGGACAACCCAGTCAGCCCAGTGCCTGCTGCACAGCATTCAGTCTTGAGTTGTAGCCCCAGAACTGGACCCGTGATGTGGGCTTGGAGCTAAAATGGGAGGGTCCTGGGAGCCTGCTGGCCAGACAGTCGAGTCTGAGCAGTGAGCTCTGGGTCTCAATGAGAGAGCCTGTCTCAAAGAACAAGGTGGATGGCTCCTAAGGAACGATACCCGAGGTTGACCTCTGACCATCACATGCACACATGTGCACGCACATACTCACATGAACACACATGCACATGTTTCAAAATATCAGCATACATGTCGTCTTAGTCATTGCTCTGTTGCACGACAAAGACGACTCTTGTAAAGAAAGCATTTAATTGGGGGCTTGCTTAGTTTCGGAGACTTAGTCCTTTATCACCTTGACGGGGGGGGGGGAGGCGTGCTGGCATGTATGGCACTGGAGCAGTCCTGAGAGCTACATCCTGATCCGCAGGCCCAGAGAGAGAGTGACACTGGGCCTGACTTGGGCTTTTAAACTTCAAAGCCCATCCCCAGTGACAAACTTCCTCCAACAAGTCCGGTCCCTGATAGCTCATCAGCTGGGAACTAAGCATGCAAACATATGAGCCTACGGAGCCAATCTCATTAAAACCACCACGTGTGTGTCCGCAGGGAAGCTTGCACAACGCAAGGGCTCTTACAGGGCCCACTGCTGAACCTTACTCCTTGAAATACTGCTGCTGGCTTTGTTCTTGTCCTCTTCAAGAGTGAGGGAATCAAGGTTTGGTGCACTAGGCGGGCAAAGGAAGGGAAAACAGATGAAATTGTGGTTACAGAATGTCTGTGTTCTGGAAGCTTCCGTGGGCTATCCACATCTCCTGACCTTTCTCCCCCTCCCCCACCCATGCTCAACACAGCCCCAGGCAGAGGTGGTCCCTATCCCCCCGGGCAAGGACACTTGTCCTCACTGGTCTACCCCTGGACTTTAAAATTCCCATCAGCTCCAGCAAAGCTTCACTCCTGCCTATCCCAGGAAGGAACTGTGCCTGCTGCCCTAAGTTCAAGGCCACGCCCCATCTCTGGAAGGCCATCACCCGCACGGGTGGCAGAAGGAGGCCGCCACACTGACCCACTTCCCGGCAGTGCTGTGAGATGAAGTGGCTAATTACAAAAGCTAATAAAATATTTACTGAGCTTACAACACACTCTGGAAGAGTGAGGGCTTACTTAATGAAAGACACGGCTGTGTTAGATCAACACGGCGTGGAGCCCAGCGTCACTCTGGAGGAGAGTAAACAGCCGCCGGGGCAATTTCAAGCTCTATTAGAGGCCTGTAGCCAATATCACTGTCCTCCAAGAGGAGACAAAATGTGTCATGTCGGAAATCCTTACGGAGGCCACGGCCCAGCCATGCGAGGGCTGCTATTTGATTAAGATGATTGGTGACCTTTCATGCAAGTGCCGCTCTCCATTGGCCTTTTCCAAATTCAGTAAGATAAATGTGAATCGGCTTCAAATGACCTTGGGCACAGACTCCAGGGCACTGCTTGATTGGTGAGAGTCTCCTCTCTAGGAATCTGAAGTTCAATCCCACTTGGGCTGGTCAGGCCCAAGGGAATGAAGTCTTGGTAACAAGTGTACAGTCATTTGAACCCTTTGGGGATCATAGAGTAAGTAGCGCAATGTGACTTGGTAGCAAAAGGGGTTCAAAACACATGAGAAATTCAGACAGATCGAGAAGGATCCATGTTGGCTGTTTGTGGCAGGGACCAGGGTGCTGTAGAAATACTGAGCTGGGGGCTGGAGAGATGGCTCAGTGGTTAAGAGCAGTGCCTGCTCTTCCAAAGGTCCTGAGTTCAATTCCCGGCAACCACATGGTGGCTCACAGCCATCTGTAATGAAGTCTGGTGCCCTCTTCTGGCCTGGAGACATACACACAGACAGAATATTGTATACATAATAAATAAATAAATATTTTAAAAAAAGATCAGTAAAAAAAGAAATACTGAGCTGGCATACAGGAGTTGGCAAGGGACCCCATGACTGGCAATGGTTAGGGCTGGATGAGCAAAGGTGAGGGATAAAGAACTTGATCGACCACCAAGGTGCAGCCACTGCCAGAGAGCAGACAGAGGCAAAGGCAGAACTCCCCACCTCTTCCCAGGGTTCCATCTGCCTTGCCCTCCGTTGGCCTAAGCAGGAGTTGGTCCGGGCAGGAGGCCCAGGAAATGCAGCATATGCAGCTGCCACCTGTGACCCAGGCAAAGCAGGGAAGAGCCGAGGGCTGTAGCCAGATGCTCCACCCATGGCGCGGGCACCGAAAGCAGGACCAAGTAAGCTTAGATGTCACATGGGGTACTAAGTTCTTCCTGAGCTCACAATAGGGCAGGCTGGCAGGGCTTAAACGGCAGGGTGGAGTAAGCTGGGAGCTCTGAACTCCTGATTCCCAGTCAATTTATGACTCCTCCCTTCTGAGCCTGGTCTCAGATGCCTCCCCTCCCCAAGAGAACAAGTCTACCCTCGGAGAATACAGTTCTAAGACTAGGAAATCCCAGTGCTGGCCACACCTAAGGGTTGTATTAACTTTTCCTGTGACTTAGAATTCTGATCTTTTAATGCCTCAAAAGTTCCATGCCATGAGCTACCCAGGCTTAACATGGGCTACCCATCTTAAACAAGGGCTACCCAGCCTAAACAAACTCTTTATACCCCATAGAACTCTAGTCAGAAAAATTCACCTCCCATCAACCCCAAATTACCAACCCTAGCAATACCCAGTGGGTTGAAAACATCAAAACATGTCAACCAGTCAAGTGGCCCTAGAAAGTTCTTTAGTTTGCTTCCTCAAGAAGAATGTCTCAGATGTAAACCCTTTTAATAACCAAGTGAGAAGGGTGAGCTTCTTGGGGGTGTCATGGGTTATGGGGAGCTGAAGAAATTTTTTGCCCAAAGATTACATGATTTGTTAATATCAAAACCAGAGACCAGAATCAGGGACTCCAGGCCATGACATTGCCATGTGACACAGGATGAGCTACTGAGTTAGCAGTGTCGTCTTCCTTCCGTGTTCTGCACAGGCTCATTTTCTTTGCAGTAACCACACAAGACTTGTTCCAAAAACTGCACCTCAGAAGGGATATAAATAAGGTTACCCCTGTAGTTGTTTTTTTAACATTTTTGGGGGGGGACCCACCACCCAATTCTCAAATAAATACACAGAGACTTATTCCTATGTACTAATGCCCAGCCTTAACTTGGCTTGTTTCTAGCCAGCTTTTCTAACTTAAATTATCCCATTTCTCTTTACATTTTATATCTAGGATTTTTAACCTTTCTTTGTTCTATATACTTTTCTTTCCTCCTTATTCCATAGCTGGCTGTGCAGCTGGGTGGCTGACCCCTGGCATCCTCCTCCTCTCCTTTTCTCACTCCTTGCTTCCTTCCCTAAATTTCTTCTCCTATTTATTCTCTCTGCCTGGCAGCCCCACCTAGCCCTCTCCTGCTTAGCTATTGGCCGTTCAATTCTTTATTAGACCAATAGAGTGTTTTATTCAGGAAAAGTATCACAGCTTCACAGAGTTAAACAAATGCAACATAAAAAAATGCAACACATCTTTGCCTCATTAGACAACTATTCCACACCTAAACTAATAGTCCATAACACACTCACTTTTCAAGACCCTAACTAATCAAGGCTCCACAAACCCCCATGAGTTTATTGGACTTACCTACAAAGCATGGGTACAGGGTTTCCCACAGGACTGAAACCCTACAGCAGCCATGCTAAAGAGACTCTGTCCAGCGTGGATGGCAGCTTCCCCATAGCCTTGTAGATGAAGGCCCCTCAGTTCCCAAGCTTATATACTCTTGCATATTCTGAGATGGCATACAATTAGGGTGAAACCGCACACAACTGGGTAGAATGGATGGTGGGAGCCTCAGGTGGGAGAACCCTGATCCCCCCAACTCCTCTCACTCCGAGGGGCTGTTAGTAGTTCACATGATCAGTAGTGGTGACCTGCAACTGGTCACAGCTATTTTGACAAAGAAGGTGGCAGTTTGGCTAAGAGGACAGTCCTATACAGCAGGCATGACTAATGACTATGATCCAAGTGCACAATCTGCATGTGTGAAAATGTCACAAGGAATCCATACATGCTCAATGTGGTGCTGTAGGAATTCCTACAGCCAGTAGCTTTTAATTTACCCGCCCACTTGGGCATGGCCTCTTATACTATAAATGCTGATGTAAAGCGAGCATCCAGCATCTCTCTTTTGGCAGCGTGATTCAGTTCTTGCTCCCCGTTCTGCAGAGGATTGTGATCTGTGAGTCTACTCCTAAATAAATAACCCTTTATTATTCTCAATTCTGAGCTAGTGTGGGATTTCTTTTTAGCATCCTTCTTTATCTGGCACCCATGTGAATTTGGGCTCCACACCTACTGGGTAGACCGGCCTAAAGGCCTAACTGGTCCACAGCCCAGAAAGTCTCCTATCCCTGCCCACTTGGCTTTGCTTTTACCTAAGCAGTTTTTTGCAAACCCCCACTACACCGGCGCTAACTGCTTTCAGCAGCTTGGAAACTTCTCAAGGCTCCCGCACATCCCCCCCTACTGCCACGTTCCCTGCCCGGTGGCAACTTAACACAGTTTCCAGTTTGTGCTCACTGCCCAAGAGTTCTGGGCTTTTTGCTCTGTGTATGTAATTGATTTAATTGCTTTAAATTTGTCAAACAAAGCATATTTCTCAGTATTCAACAGGCACAAAGGCAAAAAACCAAAGTGGCTCAGGACTGTTCATGGTACCAGGTTGTGCTGCTGGTCACAACTCTGCAACCATGACACCTGCTGGACAATTAAGATTATTACACCTAAAACAATTTACCAGACCTCATAATATAACATAAGGTAAATATTTTATTAATTAATAAATCAATAAACTTGAAAGTTATATAATTGTAGACAATATTACCATAGAAGATTTTGGTAACTTTTTTGCTAATACTATGGATTGTATTCTGCAAGGCTTATATGGTTATTGTGATACATCCATTTATTGGATGTTGGGACTCAGTTTTTTTTCTTTATATTCTATCCTTAAGAAAATGGTTTGATAACAGAGCCAAGAATGAGGCACTTTTAGAAATGATACAGTCTTTACAGACTAATAATGAACAGCTAACTGACAGGATTAACACCATCAAAAATCAAAAGTTACCTGAAAAAAATAATACTATTGAAAAGTGTAACATTAATTTGACAGACAAAATTGAATCATGTCTAAGGGTACTGAGAGATTATCTGAAATAATTCATGCTGTTGAACTTGACAGTCAAAATTTGTTAAAAAGTTATGATAGGTTAGCAGATAGAGTATCTCTCCAGGAAGGCAATCTGTATGCTATCCAAATAATGTCCAAGGATGAGATGTTACCTTTAAAGGAGAAACTTCAACCTTGGAATCACATGTATGGAGTAAGGACCAGCAACTAGGTGCCTCAATGAAATCACTACAGATATATACAGGCCAGGAGATTCAGGTTTTACAAAAGACAGTAGTAAAAAGATTTGAAATGATTGAGAAAATTATTGGACCTGATGAACATGGAAAGAAGGTACAAGGACAGAATTCAACATCGCCAGTAGCTGTCAGAGATGACGTACCCAGGGATTTAGCTTCCTACCCTGTAATCTACTCTGACAAAGCATCAAGTTCTAAAGGCCCAAAAGGACCCAAAGAAGTTAGACAAATACCTATAGGAATGAATGATCTAAAAGAAATTAATCAAGCTGTAGAAACTTATGCCTTGCATTCCACATTTGTTAGGGAAATGATAAAGACATGGGCTTCTAACATTAAAGCCAAGACGCACAACTGGCTTCAGTTAGTTTCAGCAGTCCTAGAAGACAGGCCTCAACTGATGTTTAAATGCTATTTCAGAGAAGATGCTAAAATTTTAGAACAACAGGGAAAAGCAAAAGGACTTGAGACTTCCCAAGGTCTAATTCTTGGCAAGGGCACTTATGCTGACCCACAAGTTCAAGCTCTTTATGATGAACAAATCTTGTCCCTCTGCCACAAAGCAGCCTTAAATGCTTGGGACAGGACTCAAGAACTAGGAAAACAAATTGAATCATATACCAGGATTAAACAGGGCCAGAGAGAACCCTTTAGTGACTTTCTACAAATATTAGCTAAGGATGTACAAATAGGAGTAACAGACCCAGATTCTAGATGAGTACTTACTCTCTGGCTTTTGAAAATGCCAACTTAGAATGCAAAAAGATACTTGAGCCTTTAAAAGTTAGATCAGCACCAATGGATGAATGGATCCTGCATTCAATGAACACTGAGATATTTGATTATAATACTGAATCTTGGGTAGGAGAAGCAATTTCCAAAGGAATGAGGAGACATCAAAATGCCAAATGTTTTAATTGTGGTAGAATAGGACAACTGAGAAGGGATCATAGACAAGGAATTTCTAGGAATAATATCTCCTCTGGGAATGGCAAGAATAGGAGGACTCAGATTTTAGGTATATGTAGAAGGTGTGGCAAAGGCCGACATTGAACCAATGAATGTAGATCAACAAAAGATAGACAAGCCAACCCGATACCATCAGGAAACTCCTTGAGGGGGGGGTTCTTGCAGGTCCCCAAGCCAAAAGTGGTCCAGTCATTCCCAGTCACTGTGGTGGACATGTCTCACCAGGAAAGTTAAAATATCCAGAGCCTTCTGTAAAAGACCATACTGTATACTGTTCTGGATGATGGAATAAGCATGGAGAATAAATCAAAAATTCTGATAGGAGAAAGGAAACATATATTCTGGTTGTCTTCTATAAATGATCAAAGACCAAAGCTAAGAGTGTGTATAAACAGCATTGTAATTGTCGGTTTGATAGACATGGCTGCGGACATAAGTATCATTACTCCAGAATTTTACCATCTAAATTGGCCTCTTCAAGAGGCAGATGTTCAATTACTAGGAATTGGAACCCTATCTCAAGTGAAACAAAGCATGAGATGTGTTGAATGCATAGGGCCAGAAGGGCAGAGAGGAAGGCTGAGGCCGTATGTGGCTAATATTGCAGTGAATTTATGGGGTCATGACCTATTGCAGCAATGGAATGCCCAGGTAAACATTCCTGCAGTCCCTAAAACTCATAATTCTGGGAAGGATATTATAAGGTACTTTATACAAAGGTCACCAGCCATTCAGGTTGTATAAGACCACAAAGCAACTAGCAAACCTTTAGAGGTATCAAGAGCCCTACCTTTAAAATGGTTAACTGAGAAACCAATATGGATCAAACAGATGGCCTCTTATAGTTACTGATTTAAAAGATTGTTTCTTTACTATTCCTTTACAAAAAAAAAGAGCAGAGAAAAATTTATCTTCACAGTTCCTACTTATAATAATTCTCAACCTACTAGGAGATACCAATGGGCCATCCTTCCATAGGGAATGCTCAATAGCCTCACCCTATGCCAATACTTTGTAAGTCAGCCTTTGGAAATAATACGTAAAAAAATTCCTAAATCTATAATTTACCATTACATGGATGATATTTTGCTATCTGATTCAAACATAGATCCTTTAGAAAGAATGTTTGAAGAAGTAAAGAAAGCTTTGCCAAAATGGGTATTACAAATTGCTCCTGAAAAAATACAGAGAGGAGATTCTGTCAATTACCTAGGTTATAAAATAGGTTTACAGAAAATTAGAACACAAAAGGCACAAATTAGGAAAGACTAATTGCAGACTCTTAATGACTTTCAAAGATTGTTAGGAGACATTTCCAGTCTACAATCAGCTGTTAGGATATCACCTTATCTAATAATTCATCTAAATAAAACCTTAGATGGTGATAAAGACTTGAATAGGCCCAGAGAATTAACAGCTGAAGCAGAAAAGAAGTTGATTGTGGGTGAAAAAAAATTACAGGAGGCACATGTGGACAGGGTGAATCAAAATCTTAATTGCATTCTAGTCATATTGCCTTCCAGAATTTCCCTCACAGGAATTTTAATGCAAAGGGAAGATATTATCTTAGAATGGATCTTTTTACCACATAAACCAAGTAAAAAATTAACAACTGATGTGGAAAAAATTTCTGAATTAATTATAAAAGGAAAATTGAGACTTCATCAACTAGCAGGTATAGATCCATCAGAGATTATAGTGCCTTTACTTCTGATGAAATTTAAAAATTATGGGAAGACAATGAACCTTGGCAAATAAATTGTGCTAATTTTTTAGGAGAGATTAATAGCAATTATCCCAAAAGTGGAAGAATTAATCTTATAAAGAGAACTACTTGGATCCTTCCCCACATTGTATAGGACACACCAATAACTGGAGCCTGTACATTCTATACTGATGCAAATAAATAAAGAAGGGCAAGTTACAAATCAAAAGATTTAGGTAAGGTGGAACAAAGCCCTTATAATTCTGTCCATCATTTAGGGGTTGATTATAATGGGTATAGGATTGGGAGTTGGGGAGAATATTATGTAAGCTCAGGGATCTCTTTGAAAAAAGAGGAAATTGGATGGGATAATAGATTAGTGTGAGCTTACTCACACTAATAATAATAGTGTAGTAATAGAGTGAATACTTGTGAGCTATTATTTATAGGCAATTTATATTGGTATAGATTCTTGTATATTAAAACAAACTTAAATTGTATTGAATGTGCTTCTATTTTCATCCACAATATTGGTATGCCTAGGCAAAGTTATTTTGTCATAATATATTCATGCATGCTTCTACCTCTGCTTAAGACATTTTGTATATTGATACAATTTTAGGATATATTTATCATATTGCAATATGCATTTCTACCTCTGATAAAGACACTTATACATTGTTTACATTTTGAGGTCATTGTCCTCATTTGTTGCACAGTTGTTTAAAGATTATTTAATATTCTAATATGAAGTCTTTAAGTTATATAGGTATTAAGAATTATAGGTCAATAGTCATCCATGTTTGTCATGGTTGTCATTAGTTGTTAAACTAATCAGGTTCTTTAGATACATAGAGATTGTACTCTGCATAGATAGGTAATCTTCAACCACTTCAAAGAGCTGTAGAATAGGGCATTTAAATAACTTAGGGTTCTGTTGACGTTAGATATTATTGCTCCTGGAAGCACCAATCTATTCCCGAGTGAATGTTAAGCACCAAAGACACTCCACTTGGAGTTTGTTTTCTTCTTGGCAGAACTGGCCTTTGGGCAAGGAACTGACAATGCCTCAACCACTGACAAAATGCACAATGTCCGGACAGAACAAGCAGGATACAAGAAAAAAAGACTGTCAGATCTTGCCAAGACAGTGTAAGATGGTTTTGAAAAATGTCCTGACTCTGAAAATGATCTGTCAGTTACTCTAGGCCTTAGCCAAAGTTGGTTGCTCCAACCTTGCAAACGAGACTTTGGGTGATTGCCCAGGTAGCCTGTTGTCTCTGTCATTTGTTGCACATTTTGGAAGTTGCTTGATTGCACTTCCTGCTTACTCAAGTAATATTATTTCCCTTCTCGGGTCTTCAATGGGGTTGAAGACTAGATAGTTGTAGTTACTTTCCTCTCGTGACTTGGCCAAGTTATTTATAATACAAAACTTAAACTCCTTAGGATAGGATAATTATTGAAACATTCATCACATGTTTCTTGCTTGATATTGTTTATGCTGGTTGTAATTCTAATTTTTATACCTGATATTTGTTCTTATAATATATAATTTTGTATTAGGCTTAGAACTTCTTATTTAAAGAAAAGGGGGAGGTGCTGTAGGAATTCCTAGAGTCAGGAGCCTTTATGTTACCTGCCCACTTGGGCATGGCTTCTTATACTATAAATGCCAATGTAAAGAGCACATCCAGCCTCTCTCTCCCAGCTGCGGGATTTAGTTCTTGATTCTCGTTCGTGCAGAGGATTGTGATCTGTGAGTCTACCCCTAAATAAATAACCCTTTATTATACTCAATTCTGAGCTAGTGTGGGATATCTTTTTAGCATCCTTCTTCAGCATGGGAACTGGGAACTGAACTCAGGTCCTCTGCAAACTCAGTAAGTGCCCTTAACTTCCGAGTCATCTCTAGTCCCTCCTTCTATTTGCCTCTTCTTCATTCAAGCAAGTGACTGACACCAGCAATCAATTCACTATGATTGGCAGCACCCTGGAAGAACAGGTTCTCCCCCCTCCTTTGTGTCCTCATTCATTTTCCCCACATTCTCCCCTTCTGGGGACAGGTGGTCAAGCTGTCTGAGAGGAAGTTGAGAACATGTCTGTCCTTTCTCTTCTCCCATCTTTGTGGAGGAAAGGCACTTCCCTGCAGGACTATGTCATGGTGATAAATGATATTTTCTTTCTGGGTTATTTTGAATCCCTCTACTTACAAATAACATATGCAAAATCTAGGCTGGCCAGATGTATCCCTCTAGGATCTAAGTCCTTGAATACTTTCATTTCTGACATTTTTGATAAAGCAGTACAGACAGGTATTTTTAAAAATAACTTATTTATTTTTATTTTATTTTACTTTCATTGGTGTTTTGCCTGCATGTTTGTCTGTGTGAGGGTGTAAGATTTCTTGGAAATGGAGTTACAGAAAACTGTGAGCTACCATGTGGGTGCTGGGAATTGAACCAGGGTCCTTTGGAAGAGCAGCCATTGCTCTTAAGCAGTGAGCCATCTCTCCAGTGCTTGTTTTGTTGCTTGTTGTTGTTGTTGTTGTTGTTGTTGTTTTTGAGACAGGGTCTCTTATGTAGTTCTGGTTGTCCTAGACCCCAATATATACACCAGGCTGGCCTCGAACTCAGAGATTCACCTGCTTCTCCCACCGACCCAGAGCTGAGATTAAAGTTGTGCACCACCATGTCTGGCCATAAAGCTGCAGATTTTTAAATAAATAAAGCCTATCACATAGGCCAACCCATAATATTCATAAGTGGTAAATCTGATTTCTCATTTGTTTGTTTTTTGAGACAGTTCTCCTAAGTTGCCCAGGCTGCAGTTTTTCTGCTTTAGCCTCCTGAGTGCTGGGATTGCAGGTGTATCCCACCATGCCTGGCTCTAGGCTTTTTTTTTAAGGTGATTTTATTTTTAAGTTTTAGGATGCTTCAATCAGTGTTATTTTATCAAATGCAATTCATATTAATATTTTACACTTTTGCTCTTCTTAATAAAATGAGGGCTTTGTTTCAATAATGTAAAAATGAAGCAATTAATACAGATATTTATGCAATGACTGATTGAAATAGATTATTGCAGTTTTTGTTTTATTGGATACTATTGTGACACGTGACATTAAAATTTAAAGTATTCAATGATGTTATTGCAAATGCCATCATTGTTTAATGACAAACTCCCCTCTGTCTTGTCGCATTGTATAATTATCTGTAAACAGCCTGAGTTTAAATAAAATATTTAAGAATGATGTGGATCAGTAAGCTATGGAGTTAAGGCAGCTATTATTCATGAAACAGTAATAACCATCTCCTAAGTCAGACGTTTTTGTTTTTAAGTAAAATCTAGATGCAAATGTACATAATGCTGGAAAACATACAAATCCTAAGGGTATTTCAATGAATTTTGGTTTTTAAAATTTAATTTAAATGATATTCAGGTTGTGCATCATCCTAGTGTACCCTAGACGCCAGTAAAATCAGACTCCACTCTGTGTTTTCAAAATATAGATGATGTTTCCAACACATTTATTTATTTATTTGTTGGTTGGTTGGTTTTTCAAGACAGGGTTTTTCTGTGTAAGCACACTGGATGTCCGAGAAGCTAACTTTGTATCCCAAGCTGGCTTTGAACTCACTGAGATCCGCCTGCCTCTGCTTCCTGAGTGCTAGGATTAAAGGTGTGCGCCACCACTTCCCGACTTGTTCTAAAATTGTGTTATTATTTGTTATTTGTGTAGCTTGAGTTTCAGTGGCCATGAGTTAGAAATTCCTAGCCCCAAAGCTTGAGCCCATGGGGGGGGGGGATGACCAGCGATTTTCTTCTGGACTCTGGGAACTGTGAGCGTGAATAAAGCCCCCTGCATTAGCAGGATCTTGCTGGGTGATTTGCCATATGCCCTGGTAAAAGTGACAATGCAGAGAGAGAGCTCAGCTGTTCTAGCTTCTTCTCTTCTGCTCTGATAAACACCTGGGTCAAAAGCAGTTTGGGAGAGAATGGTTTATTTGCCTCACGGCTTACCACTCCTCATGGAGGGAAGCCAAGGCAGGAAGCTGCAGGCGGGAACTGAAGCCCAGGCCATGACGACCTCTGCTTACTGGTTTCTCACCATGGCTCATTCAACCACTTTCCTATACAGCTCACTAGGGATTGCTCTGCCCACATTGGCTGGGCCCAGCTACTTCAATTAGTAGTCAAGGAAACAGCAAGTAGATATGCCCACAGGCCAGTCTGATGGTGGCCCCTCCTCAGCAGAGAGTCCTTCATCTCAGGTGTGTCTAGCTAGGTTTTTGTCAAATTGACCAAAACAAAACAACTACCTATTCAGGTTCACACACCTAGATAGTGGTCCAGACAGAATTAGACAGTGAATTACCAGCCTGTAAGGATCCTGCCCTTCCTTGGGGCAGAGAGACCCATCTTGCCTTGCCACTGTGTATGACTGGCAGGCTAACCACTCTGTAGCACTTCCTAACGACATGGGAGGTAGGCACTCTTTTTCATTACCTTTCCTCCTTGGCTGGGAGCCTGGGGAGTGGGGGGCTGATGCAGAAAACCCAACACAGAGGCCTGTCACCTGTTTGAACTCTGGGAAGGCCAATGGAGGTGATATGGTCCCTTCTCCCACCCCTTTCATTGTCTGGGGTTCTGCATTCAGCAGTAACTGTGCCTCCCCCTCCCCACCCTGCTGGCAGCCCCCCCTCTGTTATCTAAGTCCTTCCTAAATAAGCTCCTCTGACAGCCCAGGCCCTGGTGTGCCACCATGAGCAGCCGCCTCTCCCGCGTCGGCCAGCAGGAAGGGTGCCCGCTGCGCTGAGCAGCGAACAGTATGGAGCCGAGCACATGGCCAGTGTCTCAACCCCACTTTCTGGGCTGAGCACCAAAGCGGATTGTGGTTGCTTGTTACCTCCGCCGCAGAAATCCCTCCAGTTCCAAGGTGATTTATCCTCTGAGCCGCCTGCCAGTCTCTCTGTGCTCACATAAACCTTCCCTTCATTTCAAGTACACAATAGGTGGAATCCATCAATGAGACAGAATGGCAGATTAAATGTGCAGATTTGGATGCTGACTCTTCCCTGAATGGAAAAGATATGGTCCATGCTGCCTGGGGGACTTCCAGAATATTGCTCTAAGACCTCATCAAAATGAAAAAAAACAAAAAAAAACAAAAAAACAACCTAGATCCAATTGCTTTTTCTGCAGACATGGGGGTGGAGAGGCTGTAATGTGTAAATCTTGACCACCATTTTCAAAATGGTGGATCTTAACAAAATGGCTCCCTGAAGGCTGCTCGGACTCTCCGTGTGTCCAACACATTGGCACAATCAGAGAGCCTTGAGCTCCACTGGGGCGGGGTTTTTATCATAGCAGAGGTTGAGGAGAGGGATTTCTAAGGTTCAGGACCCCTGATTGGCTGACATTTGTCTAGGGGTTTCCTGGTGAAAGGGGATAAGGGGATGAGTGTTTGCTGTGTGCTGAGCTTTGGAACATTAGGGATTTTTCTCTTAGATGGGCTGGTCCTCGGTGGTGCCTGGGTGGTCTTTCTTGGAACCAGGTATTGCCTTAGGGTAAACTGAAACTCAGGCCCCTCTTGAGCTTGTCATGGCTCTGTCCTGCACCCACGTAGCATGGGAAGTGTGGACAGGTTTGGGGTGGAGAGACAGAAGGTCTCCAGGCTCTCTGACTAGCCAGTCTAACTGAACAGGCAATCTCCAGGTTCAGAGACAGATCCTGTCCCATGTGAGTACCTGTCCAAGGCCTGTACAAGATCAAGTCAGTTAAAAATTTAGCATGGAGTCAGGAGGCAAGGCATGCCCTTGCCTCTAGCTGAGGGCAGTTAGTGGTAATGATAGCAGGAAGGGTCCCCATTTAAGTGTTGGTCCCTGGCAAGTCGCACGTGCCCCCGTGGATATTCCCACAGCCTTGCACGTATGGACAGCACTGATTGGATTCCCTGGGTCATCAAAAGAACAAAAAGAGAATTGAAACTGAAACAGAGGAGGTGCGGTAGGCAGGTGAGGGAGGGAAAGGGAGGCAGGTACAATTCAGCTGCACTGTACGCATCTAAGAAGTTTTCAAAGAATAATAATAAGGTGGAGAAGTAATTGAAGAAGACGTCCTGAAGTCAGCCTCTGGCCTCCACATGTTTGATCGGGCATGCCCACACACACGCACGAATACACACACACACACACACACACACACACACACACACACACACAAGCAAAAGGTCTTTACTAAGTGACCTATAAAGAGCTGTTTTCCAAATTATTGCAATAAATGTTTCTAACTTTCAGCACTGTGTGTGTGCATGCACGTGCATGTGTATGCGTGCACACACGCACACATGTGTTCCACCCCTATTTTGAACCCTTAACATGTGAGCAGAGTTTGAGATAGTGAATTACCTGTTAGTGAGCTTTAAGCTTTGTGTTTGACACATCCTATCTTTAGGGAACCAGTGTCTCCTAACTTAATGGAAATAAACTGATAAAATGAAGTTGAGCCAGGGCAATACTCTGCTGCTCCGTTCAGTGTGAAATGTTTTCCTGACCAAAGTCCACAAGCAATAAGGTAATTGAGAAGACAAAATCAACCATTAACTTGGGATGAAAGTCAATAAGAACACATTATTTGTACCACCCTACCCACACGCTAGCATTAGCAAGCACTGGCAAGGATACGTCCCTGTGTTTGTGCCGGTGTGTTTTCTTTTTCTTTTTTTTTCTTCTTTCTTTCTTTCTTTCTTTCTTTCTTTCTTTCTTTCTTTCATTCATTCATTCTTTCTTTCTTTCTTTCCTTCTTTGTTTAAGACAGTGCTTCTCTATGTATCCCTGGGCTATCCTAGAATTCACAATTTAGGCCAGGCTGGACTCATACTCGAAATCACAGAAATCTACCCACCTCTGCCTCTGCTTCCCCAGTGCTGGGACTAAAGGTGTGTGCCACCATGCCCAGCCTATAAGTATGTTTTCAAAAGAGCAGCTATGGAGAATTTAGCTAATGCTGAGTCCTTATGGTACATCCGACCAGAAAAGTGACTTATGTAAAGACACCCCAAGTTGTTAGAACAGGGACTCACATGGGGAACGGTCCCCAGCATGTCTATCATTTCATCCTGGGTAAACATTGGTTGGGTAGACTAGTAGTGCGCACAATGAGTGATGACCTCATGCCCTAGGTTTGGGTTTGTAATCGTAATGTAGTCGAGGGAGACCAGACCAGGTGGAGCTAAATGGTCTGTAAGTGAGTTCTTCCAGGAGAGAGCCTCCCCCTGAGCCTCACTTGAAGACACAGAATCAACCGGCATCCAGTCACCCCTTTGTGTGACTCACCATTCAGATGCTGGGTGACTAATCACCCACAGAGAGTCACCTACGTGCTGGGATTCGTCCTGAGGAGATGGTTGATCGTGATTGTCCACATCACCGGATTTTGAATCCCCTAGGAGACACACTTCTGGGCGTTACTAGAGATGCTCTGCTGAGGTGGGAGGACCCAGCCTGAGTGTGGGCAGCATCAACCCTGGGAACTGGGCTGTTGGAATAAACAGGAGGAAATGAGCTGAGCACCGGCCACCATCGCTTCGTGCTTCCTGATGGATGCATTGCGACGGAACAGCTCCCACGCCTGCTGCAGCTGGAGTCACTCTTGACACCGCATCTCCCCGTCTGTGGTGGGCCCCACCCCTTCAACCTTGAGCCCAAATAAACCCACCCCCCCTTAAGTTTCTTCTGCTATACATTTTGATACAGGAATAAGAAACTAATACAGAGATTTCATCAGGAAAAAAAATCATCTGAGAGGAGGGAACCTCAGTAGAGAAAATGCCTCCATAGGCTTAATTAACCCTCCATTGTGGGTGGGACCACCCATGAGGGTTCTAGGTTCTCTAAGAAAGCGGGCTGAGCAAGCCATAAGGAGCAGGCCACTAAGCAGCACCCCTCCATGGCCTCTGCATCAGCTCCTGCCTCCAGGTTCCTGCGCTGCTTGAGTCCCTGTCTTGACTGCCTTCGTTGATGAACAGTAATATAAAATATAAGCTAAATGAACCCTTTCATCTTAGTTAGGGTTTTATTGTTTTGGAAAGATACCATGAACATGGCAACATGTTATAAATGAAAGTATTTAACTGGGGCCTGGCTTCCAGTTCAGATGTTTAGACAATTATCTGCCAGGGAAACCTGGAGACATGCGGGCAGACATGGCACTAGAGAGGCCGTGGATCCACAGGCCACAGAAAGAAAAAGAGACACCAGGCCTGGCTTGAGCATTTGAAACCTCAAATCCCACCCCCAGTGACACACTTCCTCCAACAAAGCCACACCTCCTCATGATGCCACTCTCTATGAGCCAATGGAGGCCGTTTTACTCAAGCCACCACCCTGTCCTCCCCAGCTCCCTGTGGTCATGCTGGGTTTGTCACAGCGATGATGACCCTAACGAGAACAGAAATAAAGGATTCTTGTTGATTCAGACCCTGGGTTTGGGGGTGACTTGCTATGTAGTACTAGTTAGCAAATATATTCTGGAAGACTTTATCTATGGCCTTTCCTCGGTGTTGGGTACAGAGTCCATGGAAACAGCTGAGGCAGAGTTTCCGGCTTCAAGAAATGCAGAGCCAGTGGGGATGGCCAGCTCGGCTAGGGGCTGCTTGCTCTGCAGTGTGATGAAGGGGGACAAAGGCCACAGGTAGCTTGATCCACTCTGTTGCTGGGTTACCATTGAGGGTCCCAAAGGAGATAGAAGACTTGAATTAAGCCTTACCGAATCTCAGTTCTCCAGGCAGGCTGGGGAAGGGTGGGAGGCCGGAAGGATATTCTAGGCAGGGAGGATGGAGAGATGCAGGACTAGTTGCCAGGGTGACAAGATGTGAACAGGCCCTGCAGAGAAAGCCGGTGAGGCACCGTATTACTGTGCAAGTCTGCAAAGAAACCCACGAGAGTAGGTATTCTGTTGCCACAGATTGAGAAGGGGTCATCCCTGGGGACAAAAGGAGCCGGGTCAGAACGATAGCCCTCACTTGTCAGGTGATGCTCTACTAAGGGAGCGTGAGTGATGGGTAGAAGAGGGTGGGCAGGGTCAAGCAAGACTGTGTGGCTTTGAGTGACTATGACTGACCTTTGCCTCAAATAGGAAGTGGTGTGGACTTCCCATATGATGCCTATGGATGGTAACCCAAGAGGGTCAAACAACTGAACTCCCTGGGGTTGGAACCACCTTCTGTATAGGAAAGGCTACCGCCTGTTGTAGTAGTTTTAGTGTAACCGGCCTCTATAAGCTCATAGGGAGTGACACTTGTTGGAGGAAGTGTGTCACTGTGGGGGTGGCTTTCAGGTCTTATATATGCTCAAGCCATGCCCAGGATTTCAGACCACTTCCTGTTGCCTGTGGGATCAAAGATGTAGAATTCTCAGCTCCTTCTCCAGCACCATGCCTGCCTGCACACCACCATGTTCCCCCATGATGGTCATGGACTAAACCTCTGAACTGTAAGCCACCCCAGTGAAATGTTTTCCTTCACAAGAGTTGCTGAGGTTATGGTGTCTCTTCACAGCAATAAAAACTCTAGCTAAGATACCAGTTTGGTAGCTGCCCCTGATGTTTTCCATAGGGGCAGATCTGGGAGGGTATGGGGGTGTGTGTGCTGTGCTGCTGGGTAGCAGCCTCCTGGGAAGTGAACGCTCCCTCTGCTGTCTAAGTATCGGGCAGAAAGACTCAGAGTCCAGTTAGGAAGCCTTTGTGGGGGAAGTGTAATATTGTGGAGATATTTTGTTTGCGCTTTAACAAATAAAGCTTGCCTAAAGATCAGAGTGCAGAGCTAGCCACACGAGTTAGCCATAGAGGCCAGGCAGTGGTGGCGCACACCTTTAATCTCATCACTCAGGAGACAGCGGCAGATAGATCTCTGTGAGTTCAAGGCCACCCTGAGCTACATGAGATTGAATCAGTCTAAAAGAAATGGAGCCAAGCAGTGGTGGCTCACACCTTTAATCCCAGCACTAGGGAGGTAGAGACCGGAAGGGGTATGGCTGGGCAGAGAGTGGAATATAAGGTGGGAGGAGACAGGAGTTCAGGACTCAGTCTGAGGTTTCTTAGAGAAGGCATTCAGTCTGAGGACTTGTAGAGACAGACAGTCCATTCAGTCTGAGGATCTCGAAGAGGTAAGAACTAGTGTCTGGCTGCTCTGCTTCTCTGTTCCTTCAGCTTTCACCCACAAATATCTGACTCTGGGTTTTTATTATTAAGACCAATTAGAAATCACACTTCAGGGAAGGGACAGGTGTAATCTGTAGATCTTAGTTGCTGGAACCTTCATTGCAGGTGGTATTACTTATGAAATCTCTCTCTCTCTGTCTGTCTGTCTTTGTGTGTGTGTGTGTGTGTGTGTGTGTGTGTGTGTGTGTAGCAGACACAAGTGCCTGTATGGAGGCCAGAGGTTGATCTTGAGTGTCATTCCTCAGGCACCATTTACCTTTTTTTTTTTTTAAGACACTTTGGCCTGGAACTTGCCAGAAGGCTGAGCTACAGTTTAAGCTGACTGTCGAGCCCCAGGGATCCTCCTATCTCTGCTTCTCAAGCATGTGCCCCCATGCCTGGCTTTTATATGTTACAGAATACAGAATACTGGGATTCTGGGGGTCAGAGTTGGATCCTTGGGCTTTCAAAGTGCACGAAGTACTGACTGAGTCACCTCCCCAGCCTGAGAAGTCCAAGCTTCTGGCCAGAAACCTCAGCCAGATTCTATCTGAGCTATGTAGTCAGAGATTACCTCTGCTGGCTAGGGAGCTTCTGTAGGGTGGAGGGGTGTGTGTGCGCTTGTCTGAATGTGTGTATGTATGCATGAGTGCATCTGTGTGTGTATGCTCACGCAGGTGTGTGTGTGTGCACGTGCATGTGTGTGTCACACTTCCCCACAACCTGCCCCTCATACAGATTAGTGGAGATGGGTTAGTTTAGGATATGAGTAAGCCAGAAATACAATTAAACTATTGGCCAAACAGTATCACAAATATGATTTCTGAGTGATTATTTCCTGGTCTGGGCAGCCAGGAATGAACAAGCTATCTCCTTCTACAGTGGAGGGCTATGAGCTAGGCTCTGCTCTCTGGGCAGGACCAGGGGGGTAAACTGGGGCGCATTCCTCCAGTGACAGGTGAAGACATGGAACACACACACAGAGACACACACACACAGCACGCTAGCTGCTCTCAGGTGGAGACACAGAACACACACAGGCACACACACACACACACACACACACCATGCTGGCCAGGATTCTCCCTCACAGCATCCTCCCAGGAGGTGAGCAGATTTCCTGCACCACATCTGACTTCCTTTTCCCTCAACTCAACTCTCCACCTTTTCTGGTTTTAGCTTTGTTTTCGTGTGTGTGTGTGTGTGTGTGTGTGTGTGTGTGTGTGTGTGTGTGTGTGTGTGTATGTGTGTGTGTGTGAGATGAGAGAGAAACTATTTGAAGACAAACGCCATCAGTTCATTTGATCTTGTCCCATTCCTGCCAAACACAGTCGTGGCTGTGTATCTTCAAGAGGCATTTTTGGGCTTGGTCCTACTCAGTCCCAGTCCTGTTAGCAGATGCGTGATGAGCTTCCCCAAGCAGGTCTCCTGGTAAGGAGGCCCCTGCATGTTCACGGAATTCTCTGAAGTTCCCAGGGATCATTTGTCTGAACTTGTAAGAAGACCTTTGTGACAGCTCAAAGCAGACACTCTCAAGTTGTTGGAAGCCATCTATCCTTTCTCAATTGACCATACCACCCATCTA
This sequence comes from Ondatra zibethicus, assembly GCA_004026605.1. NCBI lineage: Eukaryota > Metazoa > Chordata > Mammalia > Rodentia > Cricetidae > Ondatra > Ondatra zibethicus. The sequence continues at coordinate 70,465 of PVIU01006489.1, forward strand.
ATCCATCCCACCCTACTCCACCGTACCCTACCCTACCCACTCTACCCCACCCCATCACACCCCACTCCATCCCACCCCATCCCACCCCATCCCACCCTACTCCTTCCAACCCCACCCCATCACACTCAACCCATCTAACCCAACCCATTGAACATCATTTTGTCCCATATAATCTAATATCATCCCATCCAACTCTGTCCTACATCACCCCCATCTCTCCCTCCCATCCCTGAGAGTATCACAGTAGTGGCTGTCCAAAGAGGAGCTTTAGTTGGAGCAAATCATCAGATAGGTGTGAGCACCTTACAACACAGAGCAGCCCCCAGAGGCTCTTGGCTGCTTGGCCACAGCTGGCTGGCCAGCTGGCTGTCACGTACCGGCTGCCTTCTCTTCTCATTCTACGCTGGGACTTCCTCGAATGACCCCACAGGAGGTACTTGTCCTGAGATCTTTATTTTTGATCTCACCTGGACGACCAGAACCCTCAGGCACTTTGACTTCTTCTCTCACATCCAAAAAACTATTCCCTCCACCACCTCCTCCGGGTGCCTAGAATTTTAAATCTGCTTCGAATTGGCAGAGGTATGCTATTTGCTTAGAGATGAATGAGGGTTCCATAAGGTAGAGGGGGTGTCAAGATCATCTTTCCTTCCTTTGGACGTCCACATTGATAGTAGATTCTTAAACCTCAGTGGCCCATCTTCAGCAAGTAGGCTTTTCTTTACCAGTCCAGGGCTAGGTGCCCACCTGGCGCTCAGCTTCAGGCACAAAGCCCATTGTTGGCTTTACCACTGGTTGTTTTAGATCCATCCCAGCCCAGCGCAGAATAGAACGCAGCTCTCAGCAGGGTTTATTATAACCGGGGTTCTGTTCCTGAAGCTGCTAGAAACTGTGGGCTCACAGCCATTTCCAATGCAGTCCAGATAGGTTACAATTAAATATGCCCAACCCTTCACCTGAAGTCTGGAATTATTCCTAGCCATACTTCTGTGTAGTACTTTCATTTAAATGTAAGTGGAGGTTGGAATTAGAATTTTGTTGTTGCTTTGTTTTGAGACAGGACCTCACCTCACATAGCATAGGCTATCTCCAAACATACTATGTAGCTGAGGATGGCCCTGAATTTCCTCTGAACCCCTTGTTTCCACTTCCTGGGTACTGAGGTTTCAGGTATCCCTGCCACTGCAGCTGACTTTGCAGAGCTGGCAATGGAAGCCAGGGCTTCGTGTTGCTAGACAGGAGTGTGCCTGGCTGCTGTCTTTGCATGAGTGAGGAGAACTGAGGAGAAGGGGAGGGAAATGGGAGGAAAAGGATAACAGGAAACTGGGGGTCAGAAAAGATGGGGATCTAATGGAGGACAGGGCCTAAGTGACTGGAGAAGAGGCTTATGAATGGACGAGCATATGAGCTTATGAATGAACCCAGCAGAACTCCCTGAGATGAAAACGTTCTCTGTTCTGTTCAAGAGACACTGATGAATGGTTAGAATACACTCACCAGGAACTGGGTTTTCCTGTTGCTTGTTTGTGATTGGTTCTCATGTAGGTGACTGTCTAAGCCTGGAGAGTGTATTGGGCAGTGTGGGCTGAGAAGCAGGCTTTCTGGGGAGGGTTTAGAAACAGAGATATTAGGGTTGAATCATGGGTGGGGACCCACAAAACTGTCTAAAAAGTGTCTCTTTCTGCTGTAGGAGAATGGAGAGAGAGAGAAATAAAACCCAGAGGTTCTTTTTTGTTTGTTTGTTTTTAATGAGAATTTTTTTATGCATTGGGCCTTTAGCCTGTGTGTATGTCTGCACCATGTGCAAGTCTGGTACCTATTGAGGCCAGAAGGGGGCATCAGATCCCCTGGAACTGGAGTTAAAGATGCCATGTGTATGTGGGAACTGAACCAGGTCCTCTGGAAGAGCAGACTTAATGCCAAGCCATCTCTCCAGCCCCTGATGGTCCGTTTTCATCAGTGCCTTGAGCCAGCTTAGGTCCAGATGCAGATGAACAGGGAGCTGTGGATGCCTGCTAACAGTCCGCTTACTAAGCCATGCCCTGCCACCCAAACTGAAAGCTGAGAGCAGAAAATTTCTTACAGCCAAGCTTGCCACAAGGTCACGCTCCCGGTAATAGGATGCAAAATGCAGATGAGCACACGCGTGGTTTTATTGAGAAAAAGACCAATCTGAGCTAAAGAGAGAAGCTAAGGCTGAGAAACAAGGTTAATGAGGGAGCCTGGGAGGGCATTCTGGGCTAGCAACCAGCTTTGCAAGGTCATAAAATAAATGGCCTCCCTTTGCTACTCTGGGTCCCTAGTGCTCCTATTATGAAGTGAGGATCACAGTCTCTCACTGGACCGTGTCCAGTTCTGCTGTGAGCCACCCTCCCTGAAGACAGGGGCATGTGCCCTGAGAAGGGTAAAAGTAGCCAATGAGTCCTGGCTTTGTGAGCAGTGAAATGGGCCCTTTCTGGCCCTCGCCTACCACCCAAGGTCTGGAAAGGAATTATTCTGTTTAGAGTTGATTTCAATGTGGGCCTAGAGACCATTCCAGTCTCTGTAGACAGGTGGGAAAGACCTATCTATTCATCCTTCCTCAGTGAAAAGCTCCCCTCTGTACTGGGCACGGGGTAAACCATGGGAAGTAGGAGGAAGACAGGGAGCCCTCTGTCCCTGGCCCCTCACTCATGACTGGATTTACATACAGATGGCTCCAACTTACAAGGGCTCAGCTCAGGAGTTCTCAGTTCAGGGAGGATGTGGCAGTCATGTGCTTCGGTGTCCAGAGTCAGCCCTGTGGTTTCCCCCAGAGTGTGACCCCAAATTCTCTATAACTCCCAACCAGTCATGTAACCACGGGAGGAACACACCAGTACTCAACCACGGGAGGAACACACCAGTACTCAGCCACGGGAGGAACACACCAGTACTGTACAGTACTCTGTCTTGGCAAGTCATGTCATTATGCTTAGATGGTTAAAGTTACTAAATGCACTGTGTGTGTATGTGCGTGTGTGCATGCATGTGCATGTGTGCACGTGTGCGTGTGTGCATGCATGTGCATGTGCCTGTGGAGGCCAGCACTCAACATTAGGTGTTGTCATTGATCATTTTCCACCTTACTTTTGTGACAGGGTCTCCCATTGAACCTGGGACTCACCAACTAGTCTAGGCTGCCTGGGCAGTGAGCCCCAGAAACCTTCCCCTCTCCAGCTCCCTGGACTTAGGGTTCCTGGCCTGGTTCCCAGCCTGTATCACCACATCCCACACAGCGAGCAATCTTACAGACTGAGCCATCTATCTTGTCTCAATAAATGGATTTTGACTTATGATCTTTACAACTTAAAATGAGTTTATTAGCACATAATTCATCAAAAGCCAAGGAATATCTGTCACACGTATGTTGTATGTGCACATATGTAAGCAGGCCTCTGTGTGGAACACAGGGTAAGTCCTCTTATGCATAAATATGGAAGTTCTGTCAGGGATGGCGCATTTCCATGGCTGTTTATTTTTAGACTAGCATACCCTGGAATTAAATGGACATGTTGGGGAGCCTCAATTGGGCCTTTCTTTAGTCTTGGCCTGATTCAGGTCATCTTGGCTTTCATGAGTTTGCGGTCAGCTTGTAGACTGATTACAGTTGGCTTTGCCCATTTTAGCTGGGGACCCTGCCCCGTGGGATAACTGGGCTGACTCTGCCCCATCCTTTGGCTCAGTGTCAATCACATTTTTCTGGACTTGTTGACACAGCAGAACTAATCAGAGCAAGTAAGGCCTGGGGAGGGATGTACAGTTATGTACTAGTCTGTTCCTGCTGCTGCTGCTGATGCTGCTGCTGCTGCTGCTATTATTGCAATACGTCTGAAGCTGGGTAACTGTAGAGAACAAAGATTTATTCAGCTAACAGCTCTGGAGGCTGAAAGTTCAAGAGGGCAGAAGCTCTGCTGGCCTGACTCTGCGAGGGTCTTGAGACTGAAGACACTGGCAGGAATGTGGACAGGGACAAGAGGGCAGATGGTAAGACGCAAGCTAGAGAAGGAAGGGAAAAAACTATTAACACATGCTTATTATGCGAAGCAGTAGGTTCCATTGTGGCATTACCTACATATGACATGCACTGATCATATTTAGCCTCACAGCATCCCTTCTCCCCTCTGCTCCACTTCTGTTCCCCATATCTGGGTTTTAAAATCTAGATTCTGCATGTGAAAGAAATGCATGTGATGTTTATCTTTCTGAGGATGGCTTTACCTCACTGAGTACCATCACCACAGTTCCATCCACTTCCCAGCAAGCGGCAGATGGTTCTTTAAGACTGAATCATATTTCTACTGTGGAGATACACCATATTTAAGAACCTGTCTACCCATTGCTGGGCACCTGGCTGACTCTGTATGTGGGCTATTGTGATGGGCAGGTTGTTTTTGTCTGAGAGTTTCATCACAATGGACAAAGTCACTAAGACGTAGCTTGTGCTGAAAGTAGGGCCCTCGCTAGGATAAATCTTGCTTGTGCTTCTTAGGACTTTGAAACTGGTTTGCAGGAAGAATGAGGAAAAGGTTGGAACTAGCCACTTAGTTTTTCTTTATTTCTTTTGACTTCATAATGACTGGCATAGTGTCATATCTGATTGTTTATTTTAATTTTAGCTCATTGGTTTTCTGTTGTTGTGCACTGTTCAGTAGTTAAGTAACATAGAGCAGTATCTATAAAGTTGGATAGCAGAGTTAGTTCCACAAAAGTTCACTGCTGTGACCCTGGTCCCCACTGCGGAGAAGGTAGACCTTCTCACTGCAAGGGGAGGGAACTGGAACCTAGGATCACCATCCTTGTGACTGGATTAACCTTGTCATGGTGGGGCAGTGGGGCAGGGGATGTCTGGCTCTCATGAGACTGAATTCGTACTATAAGAGTATGCTGCTTGGGCTGGAGAGATGGCTCTATGGTGACGAGCACTGGCTGCTCTTCCAGAGGTCCTGAGTTCAATTCCCAGCACCCACACCATGGTTCACAACCATCTATAGTGGGATCTGATGCCCTCTCCTGGCATAAAGGTGTATGTGCAGACAGAACACTCATAGACATAATATAAATAAATAAATCTTTTTAAGAGGGAGAGAGAAGAATGGGCCGCTCTACATCAGGGCCATCCTTGGAGCATTTACCTCCTTTTTCGTGAGCTGCTTCCTGTTCTGTTTCTCCACTGTGGTGTGAAGTGTAAAGAGATTATGTTGTAGCAACATGTGTAGTACGAGGCGCGCGGGCTGTGTCCTTCCGCCCGGCTCCCAGCCACCAAAATAATTACACAGAAACTGTATTCATTTAAACTCTGCCTGGCCCATTAGTTCTAGCCTCTTCTTGGCCAACTCTTACATCTTGATTCAGCCCATTTCTAATAATCTGTATTCACCACGAGGATGTGGCTTACCGGCATGAGTCTAACCAGTGTCCATCTTGGGCCAGAGAAGCATGGCGTCTGCCACACTGCCTTTTTCCCAGCATTCCATTCTGTCTTCTCCGCCTACCTGATTTCTGTCCTACCAAAAGGCCAAGGCAGTTTTCTTTATTCAACCAATGAAAGCAATACAAATGAAGAAGCACCTCCTACACCAAACATGGAATAGACAGAGACAATGGAGGCGATACAGGAAGTACAAGTGTGTGGCTGCAACACTGGGACCGTCTTATGTAGAATTTCATTAGAGACAGGAAGCTTTCTGTGATCAATACAGGAAAATGTTTGTTGTCCAGGGCTGTCATGCTTGCTTCATTGCAGCCCTCTGCAATGTCTTATCTAACGTGGGGTGGTGGACCTTTGCTTGATTGGCTCATGGTCACTGTCTCTTTAACAGGTCTTCCCAGAAACACCTGCGAGGCATGTATTCTTTGAGTGGGGCACCTTAGCAGAAGCAGAAGGGAGCAGCCCCAAGTGACCTCTGGGTTTTGACTGACATCAGCTTCTACCGCAATCACCCAGGACTAGCAGAAGTGTTTCCTCCGCGGGCTTAACAGGAATTTATTTAGACAGATCCAGGAAACACAATTTGAAAGCTCAGGATTTATCTCATCTGCTACTGTCAAATTGGAATCTTTCGTGGAGTGAGAAATGCAGCCAAGAATCGGGATGTCAACTCAAGTATAAACCGTTCTGGAAGCCGGCTCTCTGAGGCTGTGGAGGAAAAGAGGCAAACAGTGGAGCTCTGGGGACAAGGGCTGTCTGTGAAGTGCTGACCATGTGGGCATGTGGAGCCTGTCTAGTCCTCAGAGGCCACGGCAAAGCTGGCTGCTGTGGTGTGTGATTGCAATCCCAGTGCCACAGAGGTGGGGACGGGCAAGTCCCTGGACCTCGCAGGCCAGCCTACCCTACGTGGTGAGTGCCTGGGGAAGGATATTCGAAGTTGACCTCTGACCTCCACATGCAAGCACACATATATGCACATGCACCCATACTCACCCATATGGAGATAAGATGGCAGGACCAAAGGGACCTCTCTCCATAGGCCTCACGTTGTCTTTGGACCTGAGCTTACACAGGGTCACAGGGAAGCCTTCTTGCTCTGCCACAGTATCTGAAACTGTTCTGTTATTTTATCTAGACGTCTGCTTTGAGCCACGGACTGACAGCATCGCTCTCCCCTGGGTGAAGGCCCTGGTAGGAAGCAGGACCTCACTCGTGAGTCAGAATCTGCCTTTCACTGGGGCATCGGTGATAAACAGGCACACTAAAGTTTACTAGCTCTCGATAGCTGTAACTGTCAATTGACCACATCCTAGAGCAATGGTTCTCAACCTGAGGGTCGCGGCCCCTATAGGCTCCCATATCGGATATTCTGCATATCATAGCTTTATATTACAATTCATAACACTAGCCAAATTACAGTTATGTGTAACAATAAAATAATGCTATGGTTGGCAGTCAGCACAGCATGAGGAACTGTATTAAAGGGTCACAGCGTCAGGAAAGTTGAGAACCCCTGCCTTAGAGTCGCCTGAGAAGGAGTCTCCATGGACAGGCGCCTGCTGGCGTGCTTGTGAGGGGTAGTCCTGATACAGGAGATTCCAGCCCACTGCGGGCAGCACCGCTCCCTAGGCAGGTGGTCCTGGGCTGTATAAGAAAGTTGGCTGAGCATACTGAGGAAGCCAGCCAGCAATATTCTTACATGGCTTCTGCTTCCTGTTCCTGCCCTGTCCTCTGCCCATGATGGACTATGACCTGGAAGTGCAACCACGTAAACTCTCTCCTGCCCTAAGTCACTTTCGGT
>PVIU01006489.1:77814-101317 GCA_004026605.1 Ondatra zibethicus
GTGTGTGTGTGTGTGTGTGTGTGTGTGTGTGTGTGTGTGTGTGTGTGTGTGTGTGTGTGTGTGTGTGTGTTTCCTATGGAGGCCAGAATATGGCATTGGATCCCCTGCAACCGGAATTAAAGACGGTTATGAGCCAGCACGTGAGTGCTGGAAACCAAACCAAAGTCCTCTAGGAGAGCAGTCAGTGCTCTTGACTGCTGAGCCGTGTTTCAGAAGAACACGAGAACAGGTCATCAATTCAATAAATTCTCTGAGAGTGAAATCCACAAAGGGGCTGGAGAGATGTTTGGGTTAGAGTACTTTCTGCTCTTCCAGAGGATCTGCGTTTGGTTTCCAGCACCCAGGCAGCTCACAACTGCCTGTAACTTTAATTCTGAGCACACTCATGTGCCCATGGACTCTTGCAGGCACACACCTGAATAAAATAGGTCAATCTTCAAAAGCCATGTGCAACAGGAACCCAGATTTGGCACACTGCCCAACCTCTGCCAGCAGCACACAGTCCAGGCTCCTGACCGGAGACTATTTCCCTAAACGGTCTCACCCTAATCCTTCCCACGCTGTCCTGTGGCCTCCTAAGGGCCCACCTGGTATGTGGGTAGACATGGTGAACCATTCAGATGTCGCGCTGGGAGGTTGATTCTGGGTGGCACTGAACTTCTACTTGTGTAAAAAAAAATAAAGTTGGCTATTAAAAATAGTGATCACCTATGGATTCACCGTGAATTTGTGTCAGGTCTTCAGGGCTGGGGTAGTTCGCCTTGTGATGGCTGTAAGGGGGAATTTTGTTAGCTAAACGAATAGATTGGACATAAAAGCAGAAGGTATATTTAGCTATTTGGGGGCATCATTTTTCAATCCCTTTAACGAAGGCTATGAGAATACACAGTTAAAAAAGTAATCAAAGTAGGTGGTTTTTCTTTTCCTTCATTTCGTGTGTGTGTGTGTGTGTGTGCGCGCGCGCGCGCGCTTGTGTGTGAGGGGGCTTAGTTGCATGTATGTGTTTGTATGTACACATGGGTGCCAGATGTCTTCCTCAACTGCCATCTATCTTTATTTTTTGAGAAAAGATCTCTCACTAGACATGGAGCTCACCAGCTCAGCAAGGCCAGCTGGGAGGGCCCCGGAATCCTCCTGTGTCTGCCTCTGCAGCACTGCGATTCCATGTGTTCACACCGTGCCTGGCTTTTAGAGATTCTGCAATTCCATGTGTTCACACCATGCCTGGCTTTTAGAGATTCTGCAGTTCCATGTGTTCACACCGTGCCTGGCTTTTAGAGATTCTGAGATTCCGTGTGTTCACACCGTGCCTGGCTTTTAGAGATTCTGAGATTCCGTGTGTTCACACCGTGCCTGGCTTTTAGAGATTCCGAGATTCCGTGTGTTTACACCGTGCCTGGCTTTTAGAGATTCTGTGATTCCATGTGTTCACACCATGCCTGGCTTTTAGAGATTCTGGGATTCTGTGTGTTCACACCATGCCTGGCTTTTGGACGTTGAACTCAGGGCCTCAGGCTTGCAGGGCAAATACTTTACTAACTGAGCCATCTCCCCCACCCTGGCTGTAATTATGATCTGAGAATCTGGATCCAGCAAGGGAAGGGGGCCATATGGGCAGTGGGAGGGGAATGTCTGTGCTGTTTACTGTAGACAGAGTTCCACCTGACTTGAACCCTAGTCTTTGCTACAATTGGAAGTCTTCTTGTGACTGTAGGGAGAGGCTGAACCCAGATCAGACTTCTAAGGGTGGTCCACATTGTCACGCAGTCTGCTGGTTTGTTCCCATGTGGGGTTTCCAAGCTCTGCTCCAGTGACACACAGGCCCAGGTTGTCTTCCAATTGGGTTTCCCTGCTCCCATCAGAAGGTTACAGCAGCCTACTTGGTTGCAGAAGCCAAAAGTAAAGAGTATTTTTAACTGCCACATTGGTCCCTATTGATTCCTTGAGCCCTAGGGCTCTGATCTTCCACCAAGCAGAGTTATATTCGACCTACACGATGGAGAAAACACCCCAATGCTGGCTGGCCAGCTCTCCCTGGCCTTGCAGACCCGGACAAGCTGCAGTGCCAGGCAATCGCTGGAGAAGCTGGTTCAACAGTGAACAAGTGCCTTTGTGAGAGGGATCCTGCCCTGTGCAACAGGCCAAAGGGGCTGCGAGTGGAATTTTTCTCTATGCCCCTTTCTGGCAGGCAGGCAGACAGCCGTCTTCAGCGCTCACAGGAAAGGTCTGTTTGGACAAGCACACACATACTTCTTTAGAAAAGCCAGGGAGGCAAACGCCTTTGTTGCCCCTGATCCCTTCCACCCAGGAGGCGAAGCCCTTTCAGAAGCCACATGACGGGAAGGGAGCCCGTGCTTGCTTGTACAGTTCCCCGAAAGTACATATTTCCATTCCCCTCGCAAATGCAAACGCTGGCAGGGCTGTTTGTCCATCCGCTGGCCAGCCGGGGACTGGCAGGGAACAAGAAGTTTGGCAGGACTCGCAAGGCTTCTTTCTGTAGAGCTTTGGTTTCCTGGCCAGTTGAACCCCGTCCAGTTATTGTCCCAGCGTCCTGCCAGATGAAACAAGGAGGGAACCTGACCTTGTGACTGTGAGATGTGGGGAGGGATCACAGCTGAGCAGGGAGGTTGGGAACTCAAGCCCTGGCCTTGCAAGGCCCAGGAGCTCCCTTGTCCAGCAAGGGGTGGGACTCTGCTTTGTGGAATGTGGGCCGGCTCGCAGCTGGCCCTGGGATCACCTTTGCACTAACACAAGCCTGATCTCAGAATACTGTGACTGTATGTGGGACTCTGGGATTCGGGGCGAGCATTTTCAGCAAATGAATCTCACCTCTAGTGTAAAGGAATGTGGCATGCTGGAAGCCCTGGGTGTGGTTCCCAGCACTGCATAAATCACAGTGGCTCACTGTTAGGATTTGTAATCCTAACACTTGGGAGACAGAGGCAGGCTCAGGGGTTCAAGGCCATCCCCGACATGTAGTAGGTTGAAGGGCAGTTTGGGGTGCCTGAGACCCTGACAAAAAATAAGTTAAATAGGTAGAACAGAACAAAGAAAGCATTCTAAGCAGAATCCTACCTAGAAGCAAATGACCCTGTCCCCTCCCAGAATATCTCCTGAGTTGCCTTTTCATGGCTCTTTAACTTAAGGCCACTAATTAAGAATCACTACAGCGCTGTTTTCAGAAAGTTCTTGGTAAACACACATTTTAAATTCTCCGTTAAGTCCTAGTTAAAATGTACAAGCAAATTTGAAATTCTATGGAGACTTCACTGATGGGGGTCTAGTGGCCACTCTCCCTTTCCTGTCCACGGCTGCATCTCTGGCAAGGGAAGCCAGGGCAGGCCTCTGCTCTGGGGCCTCCCCTGGCATGAAAGGCCTCATCCTATCTTAGACTAACCACGTTCTCATGACTGAACCGGTGTGCTAAACGCCAAAGCTACCGGTGTCTGATACTTAAAACACGGAGAGGCTGTCTCCCTGGTGATGCAGCAGTTATTGGGTGTGGGACCCCAGCTCCCAAATGTGATTTTGTAGATGTGAGAAGGGTTGGAAACTCGGTGGGGGGGGCATCTTTTCAAATATCAGTGCACTATATTATTGAGTTTTCGTGCTCTGTTTTGTTTTAAATAAACGTCTGTAAGCCTCATACAAAATACCTGTGTTCAGCCCTGCAGAGGTTGCTGGGGTGGGGGGCAGACTTGGCTTCCTTGAAGATGAACAGAGTAAGGGACAATACCCAGGCTGGTGGTCACCAGAGGTGCTGACTCTTGTGGTCACTTCAGGTCCTTGCTCTCCGACCGTCTTCTTGTTCTAACAATTATTCTTTGACCACAACCTTTGACTTCTAATGCTTGAGGTCTGAGCACTTCTGTTAACTCTGGGTCACATCTATTGTTACTGTTTCCTAGTCTTCTCAAGCCAGACCTGAGTAGAACGGAGACCCACAAGCCTGGGATAAGCACAGAACGGAAAGGCCCTGATTCTAAGCCAGTCCTATCTTTGGATAAATACGTAAAATTGTAATTTTTAAAAATCCTATGTGCTAGTCGGGTATGATGACACACGCCTTTAATCCCAATACTCAGGGGGTAGAGATAGGCAGATCTCTGAGTTTGAGGCCAGCCTGGTCTACAAAGTGAGCTCCATGACAGCCAGAGGGGGTGTGTGTCTGTCTGTCTGTCTGTATGTGTGTGTTGCACCTGTGTGTTCCCTTATGTGAAGGCCAGAGGGTGGCCTCGGATGCTGTTTCTTGGGCACTAGCAAGCTTTTCAAGATTATTTTTAGTTCTGACAGGCATCTCTCTTTGACTTGTAAGCCGCCAAGCAGGCTGGGCTGGCGGCGGGCTTATCTCCAGCATCTGTCCCCACCTCTCAGCACTAGGATTGCAAGCGACCACCACTATTTCAGATTTTTTTTTTCTTTAAGGTAGGCTCCAGACTAAAACTCAGGCCTAGTTTGCAAAGAGAGTATTTTACAAACTTAGTAATCTCCCTGGCCTAAATTTTTATTTTTTTTTATACGAAGGAAGTCACATGATAAGACGTGGGATGGAGAAGGCTAGGAAGTAGCCCAGGTTGGGGAGGACAGAGAAAATGTGGCAAACGATGCGAGGGGCTCAGGACCACGTATGTTCACGGCCTGACTGAGGCAAAGCTGGGAGTCATCTGAATTGTCTAGAATTTAGCGTGAGCCTCTGAGCCCAGTGAACCATGCTGGTGTTGTGACCATGTCACACAGAACCCCACACGAGACCACCACAGAGCTGGTACCCAATGCAAACACACTGGGGTTTATTGAATACAAACTAGCCCATACTGTAATCCAACACACCGATACAGTGGGTGGAGGAAAAAACGGCCCTAAGTCCTCAGGATAAGGGGTTTTTAAAGGGGAAAACCGCAGCGGGGTGGCACAGCCTTGGCATTTCAGGATTGTGTAAAAGTATACAACCTCTGAATTCATTGGTTAGGGTATAGGAGAACTTCAAAACAGTGACTGCAAACAGCGGTAATACCTACAAGGATGCTGAAGCAAGCAGATGTGAGCAGATGTTGTCTGGATACCCTGGTGGGTCACTTTGACCAGGGCCAGCACAGTTTCTTGGAAATGTTCATGATTTCGCTGGGCCGCATACACCCCCCCTTAGTTAGGCCCTGTCTAACATGGAGTTCTTTCTCAAAATGGAGTTTGTTCTGCTCCTTCACTGGCAGTTCCTAACAGTTCTGATTCTAGGACTGGAGATGACCTCAGAGATAGAGAAGTTCATGGTGAAACTTCTTAGTGGGTCCAGATCCCAAGGGCCCACTAAGCAGAGGTAAAAATGGCAGGCAGCAGCAAGGGCTAGGGGCTTGTAAGGGACAGTGAACACACTTCCAGTTGGACCCCAACAGCGGACATGACAGACATAAGCTGGAAGGCTTTCTCCATCAGCCACCAGCTGTCTAGGGTGAGGCAGGGGACATGGTGGGGCAGACAGGTAAGTGTTCAAGAACTGTGGTGAGGGACAAATGTCTCTATTCTGTCAAATATATTTTAAATAAATGTTGATTGGCCAGTAGCCAGGCAGGAAGTATAGGCGGGACAAACAGACAGGAAGTAGAGGCGGGTCAATGAGAACAGGAGAATTCTGGGAAGAAGGAAGCCCATCTCTCTGCAGTCCTGTCCAGCCACAGAGGAAGCAAGATGTGACTGCCTCACTGAAAAAGGTACTGAGCCATGTGGCTAACACAGACAAGAATAATGGGCTAATATAAGTTATAAGAGTTAATAAGAAGCCTGAGATACGGGCCAATCAGTTTATAACTAATGTAGACCTCTGAGTGATTTCTTTGGGACTTAATGATTATGGGAACTGGGCAGGACAGAAACCCTGACAACAGGACTGGAGTCAGCACAGGAGATTTATTTGTCCCAGAGGAACAAAAACCAGGGATAGGAGACAAAGGAGAGGGGAGAAAGGGGCAAGGGAGAGGAAGAAGGGATATTTGCTCCAGACAGACAGAGGACAGTCTCTGGATAGAGAGGAGACAGACGTGGTACATAGGCAAATAGCAGTTTATAAAGTGAAAAGGGAAACCCCATGTTAGGATGAGGGTTTAATTTTAATTGGGTGTGTTAATTAGGTGAGCCTAAAGGGGCTGTAGATTGCTGGACTTTAATCCTTTAATAGCTGGACCTTCAGCCTCAGGAAGAAGAAGTGGCCAAAAAAAGGACATAGACCTTTGTGGCTAGCTTTAGGAAGCTAATCTAACTGTTTTTAGCCAGGGGGAGAAGGGTAAAAGGCAAAACCTGTTGGTGCCATGTTTGCCATGCTCAGGCCTGCTAGTGCTGTCTTCAGGGTATGGAGTGGGGGAGACAAAAGCCACCAGATTTTCTCCTATAGAGTACAGTTGAGTCCCTAAGAAGGGGGTCTCATTATTAAACAGTTATTCCACAGCCAGGTGTGCCTGTTTGTGTTTGTGATCTCAGCACTTGGGAAACTGAGGCAGGAAGATTGTTGCCAGTTTGATGCAAATCAGGCCTTCAGAATTAGACCTTGTCTCAAAAAAACGAACCAACAGAAATTGTTCTATGCCTTGCACCACGCTAAGGACAGAGTCTTCTGTGGAGAGCAGGGACTAAAGTTCTGACAGCACTCTGTTCTCATGACTCTCAAGTGCAGGTGGGACCTCAGACATTTAGGAGACACAAAGCATGTTGGGTAACAGGACGTTTTCATGGGAGATGCAACACACACATCTACTAACCCCATTAAGGGATCCCCTTCAGACTAAGAGTACAAACACTACCAAGTCTTCAAGTCTTCATTTGTGAACCAGGAGGGTTTTTTTTGAGGTTACTTATAGGAATTTTAGCGAGGGGTTAGTTACAAGAGCAGGAATGACTCACAGACAGCTGCATCGCCAAAGCCCACCCCAGCACGGGTGACAGCTCACAAAGCTGGGACCCTGGAGCTCACTACACAGCCTGCGAGCAGCTCAGCGGACTAGAGAGTGTCCTTTCCAAGGGACTCAGTTGGTCTAAACCTCTTCCAGGCAGCTTATTCTAGGAAGCTGGTCTGGTCTAAGAGTCTTCTTTGTAGCTTGTCTTGTCTGATAAGGACTCTCAGCTGTTTTGATTATTTATATAGTCTTGGTGAAGAGGGGACCTAGTGAATCTGGTCAGTTTCAAGGACTTCCTGAATCTATATTGAGTTGTTTACCTTCTGGCTTTGGGAATGTCAGTTAGGGTTCCTAGTACTGTGAAGAGATTCCATGACCACGGAAACTCTTACAAAGGAAAACATTTAGTTGGGGTTGGCTTACAATTCAGAGGCTGAGTCTGTCATTGTCATGATGGCGGGAAACGCAGCGGTGGCGGCAGATGTGTGCTGGAGAGCTAGCTGAGTTCTGTCTACACGGGGACCCACAGGCAGCAGGCAGAGTGATGCTGGGCCTGGCTGGAGCATGGGACCCATTGTCCTTTGGTGAGATATCTATAAAGATACTTCTTAATGCTTCAGTCTGTACCAAAGCAAGAGAGCTTTCCGTTCCCCCAGACAAAGTCGGTCCCTACTTGAAGGCTACCAAGGGAGTGGGAGGTCCTAAGAATCTCAATTAACGTGTGACCTGCCTGCTCGCCCGCCCCGTTGTTCATTGTGCGCAGTTCCAGGATAGGTGGGGAGCTCACTCTGTGAGAGCAGCTTATCACAGAGGTCCCTAGAGGGCGGGGTGATGTCAGGGGTGAGTAGCCAGATCTTTGGCTTTTGGAGAAGCACGGAGGTCTGTGTTCTAACATCTCCTCCATGAAGCCTACAGTGTGAACTTCTCATGTCAGCAGCGATGGAGAGGATGCTGAGAGCCCAGACTGATCTCAGAACACTGCAGAAGTGCAGTTTGGCAGGTTTGACAATGGGCTGGCTTTGATTCCAGGACCTGATTCTGCTTGCTTCCAGCCCTACATACTCTGTAAGGAGCCACACATGCTGGTGTCACCATGGGTACCCAGGTCCTGAGGGTACACCTGCTGCTCCTAATTCCAGTGTCTTCTGAGGCCTTGAAGAATTCTTTTGTGTCTTTACTCACCGTTCACCATGGTGTTCCCCATGCCTCACATGCCTGGCTTTACCCTGACATCAGCTCCAGCTGGCTCAGGCTGTGGCACCTGCTGCTCACCACTTTCGTCCCACACTGTGGATGTGATGGACCCTCCACTCTACCCCACACCCTGGGTGTGATGGATCTTCCACGAAGTTTCACACCGTGAGTATGATGGATCCTCCACTCTGCCTTACACAGTGGGTATGACAGATCCGACACTCTGCCACGCTGCCCCAGCAACTACAGTCTGACCTAGCTAGATTGCTCTTCACTGGCCTTTTCTTTCTCCAGTCACATGGCTCTGACATCATTCCCAGCTTTACAATGACATCCTTCAGGTTGGGACAGTATACTACCTGCCAATAACTAAGCTTGCTCCAAGCTGCATGTGCCCTATGGCCCCACACACTATTGGTCTCCTGTCTATAGGCTCCTCCCCTCTTCAAGAACTCTTGCCCCTCTCTTATCTGTATTTGACCATCTCCCTTTCTGCTTCTGTGGCATACAAACTCACGCTGAAACCAGCCTGCAGTGCCCCTGATGGCTTCTTCAGCTCTGGGTGGTTGATAGAACTAACAGCAGTGAGGTCACTATCTGAATAGATTAGTCTTGGCCAGATCAAAGCTCCTGTGTGTGAACCCCTGGCGTGCCACCCTGCCACACCCACCCCAGTTACAGCAGTGGGAGCTGGATGTACTGAACCTTCCTTAATCTGTAAGACTATGCAGGATGACTGTGCACAAGTGTACGGCTGTGGATGGACCTGCTTGTGTATATACGTGACAATAGCACTACCCTATCCTTTTGCTTTGTTTGTTTTTCCTGAGTTTCTCTGTGTAGCCCTGGCTGTCTTGGAATTTGCTCTGTAGACCTGGCTGGCCCTGAACTCAGAGATCCACCTGCCTCTGCCTCTGGGATTAAAGGCCTGGGCTGCTACTGCCACCACCGCCACCGCCACCGCCACCGCCACCGCCATCCCTCAGCTCAACATTACCCCATCCATATTATCATTATTTTAGTTTATATGAGAGCATCCATGTGCAGAGTCAAATTCAAAGAGTCTAGTATTTGTACAAGACAGGTTCTTGAAACAATCACAAAACAGCTCCTCCCTGGGTGTAAAACTACACCAGTTCTGGTCAGTGTTCTACTTGCTACATGCTACGGGAACTAGGCTGAAAATTTAAAAACACACACACACAGACAGAGACAGACAGACAGACGGGGCCACGGAGCCATCCTTGAGACAAGAATGCCCACTTTACTGTGCGCAGGGGCACCTTATACAGGGCTCTGGCCACTCCCCAGCTCTCAGGATCTCTCAGCTGCAGACATCAGAACCCACTCCCCTGCCGTCAGGGCCTCGTGCTCAGAGCAGCTGCAGGCTGCTCAGAGCAGAGGAAAACAAGCTGTTTACGAGAAATTCAGGGTCTGGGGGTCCGCAGTCCCCAATACCTGGGTGCTTTTATCTTCCTATGTAGTGTTTTTCAGAGAATTTTCCCTCAAAACAAGACCCTGCCACTCTAGGAGCCTGTATCCCGCTGCCACAGCAAGCCAATCCCTTTTCTCCCGGCTAAGACCAAACACCTGGCCAACAGTGATTTAAGAAGGAAGGTTCATTCTGATCAACTTTGAGAAGCTATTGCCATCCAGGTGGACAAGGGATGGCCACAGGTGAGGGGCATGACTGGTCGGTCACCTTGTGTCTGCAGATAGGAGGCCAACAGGACAGAAGTGGGGCCAGGCTAGGAAACCTTAATGCTCACTTCCTCGTGACCCAGTTCCTCAGTAGAGGTTTCTCCTTCCAAAGGCTCTGCAGCCTTCCAAAGTCACACCAACCCAGGGCTGTGTGTTCAAAGACACGGGCCTGTGGGGACAGCTCACACTCAATTCCCTCCATCTTACCATGCACTCAAACACACAGGCCTAGGTTTGAACATTCTATAGCCAAAACTTTGGGTAAAATGACAGAGTCAAAGACTCTAGCATTTGACGGAGTGTTTCATGGAAACTTCAGTGTTATTCAAAAGGCATGCATACAGGGTGATCTCAGCTTGAAGAGACCTTCAGTCTGTCATCTTACGACAAACAGGTGCTCTGGGGCTGGAGAGGTAGCTCGGTGGTTAAGAGCACTGGCTGCTCTTGCAGAGGACCTGGGTTTATCTCCTAGCACCCACACGGCAGCTCACAGCTGTCTATAACTCAAGTTCTAGGTGATCTGGCGCCCTCTTCTGGCCTCCAAGGACACTCACTGCAAGCACATGGTGATCATGCGCACAAACGTGCACACAAAAGTTTTTAATTAAGTGTTTAAATGGAAGCCCTGAAAGTTTCAGTGCTGAGGAGGGAGCTGAAGCAAAGACCAAAAGCTTTTGCTCGACACTGCGTTCTTCCTTTTTGTGGAAACTTCTCCTACATTGACCCCTTCCCCCTACAACGTTTGCCTTAAGTCTGCCCTTCCTCCCAAGTGAGGATGGACTGGCCTCTGAGAGTGCTGTCGCCTTCACCTCCCAGCAGAAACTGAAGACACGGCCGGTCTCCAAGGCACCCTGTTTGGTGCCGGCTGACCTGAAGTGCCACCTTCGTTCCTGGAAATTCTAATATGCAGTGTGATCGTCGCTGCTGCAGAAGTGCTCCTGAGCTCTTTGCCTTATTGCTCTGCCTTGGCAGATGCTGGGTAATTAGATCTGGGTTTGCCTTATCAATCCTGGGCCAGCAGAAGGGTGGGGGCAGGGGAGGCAGCTGTCTCTTCTGTGACACTGCTGGCATTCGGGGAAGAGTCTGTATAGCAGTTAAACAGGTGCTAGACACAGAGCGAACTATCCCCACTCTCTTCCACCTAAGTCCGCAGCCACGGTTTGCCTCCGCTTCCTTCAGCTCAGAGGTGGATCTTCATAGGGTTCTTGGCATCCGTGGAACTTTGCAGCATCTTGGGTAGCATGGCTTCATGAGCAGAGGACATAATGACCCTGGTGTGACCCTGACTGACTCCTAAACAATGACTTACTGTCTCTAGCTGAGCTAGAGTGTGAAGTGGTGAAGGAGAACCGTTATTCCATTCCGGAAGAGAGGCCCCGGTTGGTACTGGGTTGTCTGTAGTATCCTGGTGGTGTGGGTGTTGCCCTGGTGGTGATGCCCCAAGTACTGGAACCACGTTTTAAACGTTAGCTATGGGGTTAGTAGATCAAGGCAGAGCTACTGAGCCCGAGCATCATGACGCTCTCTTTACAAATCTGCACCTCTGGGTTGTGTTTCCTCTGCCTGGCTGCAAGGGGAAAGTCTCTCTCGGTCCTGGAATGAAAACAGGAGCAGGGAAAGGAGGCTACAAGCAACGGACAGCAGCCCCCTGACAAAGTCCTCTGCTCTCGAAGCCACCAGCCTGACTCTGGGGCCCTGCTACCACATCCCACCGGAAGCATGCTCCGCTCACCTATGCTGGCTCCGCGTTCCAGTGAGGTCAGCTGTGTCTGGATGCTATCATTGTCCCGACCAATCAGCCATCATTTGGAGGAGCCTTTTCAAGGTCCCCTCCCTCAACTCACCCCACCCTCTCCCTGTTGCTGTCACCAGGATGTCAGTGTCCAAATTAGCACAGGGCCCCAACCCAAGCAACAGCTGCATTGACAGTTCAGTGAGTGACCCACCCTGGGGACCCACTGTGGGAGTCTCAGCTGTCACCTTCCTGTGGCCTTCCACTTTCCCCAGCCGCAGACAGCAGGAAACAGCAGCCGGGTTCCTCCCTGTTTATAAGGTCAGATAAACACAGGGAGACAGACAGCTCTCTATCTCCCACCGGACAGCCATGTCTTAACTTAGCCCCAAGCTGACGACCTCTAAATCCAGCCACAACTGCAGTTCCAGAATTGCAGGCTGTGGGGGCGGGGCACAGTGAAAACCAACGACATCCCCTGCAGGTGCCAGCCAAGGAAAGGAATTTGAATGACAAGGTGACCTGATGTCCATCTCCCTAACGATGGGAGAAGTCACTGGTAAGGTGAAAACTGCCAGGCCCAGATCTGTGGTTAAAAGCTTTCTTGTGATTTTGAGTCACCCGCGTAACTCAATACCTAAAACAAAGAGAACGAGTCATGGAAGAGACAGAGGCATTGGTTAATTTTCCCGGTATCCCTGTGACGTGAAAGCTGCCTTCTGAAGACGGTGTCTCCTCCTGCTCTCTCTGGGGAGGCACCCGCAGTCCCAAACGTCCTTACGGTTTTCTTTACCAACCTCATGGCTTTTTCTACATATGTTAACAAAACGTGTATATTTCATGGTGCATCTGAGTCATCGATAGGAATTCAAGTCCATGGTTGTCTGTAGGGTCTCCTTGACCATAAAGATAAAGGTCACTCCGGTGATGTAACGGACCAACACACACAGGAGTGTTAGAGCATGTGACCAGCCTGTCTTAGGGCATCTAGCTCTTGGCCTTCCAAATGAGCTCTAGCCCAACTCTGACTGGAACCCAGTCAAATAATCATGATAATTTCACATTTCTGTATCACCTTTCATCAGGGAAGATGAAAGGACTTGGGAAACGCGGCGCCCTCTTTGATCTAGGCTCCCGTCTAGAGCACTCCTGTCCGTTGTACATTCGGCACTCTGCAGATGGCCTCCCTTATGCAGGCCGGCTCCCAGGAGGGCCGGAAAGATCCAGGACGACCCTGGGTGGCAGTTCTGCAGAACTGTCACTGGGGCAGAGAGAAGGATTGTAGAAGCTGCTCGGATGGGGTGGGTACTGCCTGAGGCTCCGGCTTGCTCCCTTCCGGGCACACCCAGCGCTTTGGTTCTTAGCCGTATGAGAAAGACTCTGAAATATATATCCCAGGCTCAAATTGTCCCTTGGGTCCAGCCAGGCATCCCAGCTGTCTCCTAGGCATTTCCAGCCTCATGTTTCACTGAATACAGGCTCAGCTTCCAGCACACGATTTGTGGCCCGGTTCTGTCCCGGCTCTCCCTCCCAAATGGCTTCTTTTCCAGACGCCCCGATTCTAGCTGTTAGCCTGACAGCTGCAGGCACGGTGGTCAGCGGCTGTACGCTCTCAGGAAACCTGCATTTCAGAGAGAGGTGAAAGAGGATGCCTCGGCAGGAGGAGGCTGTGGTTTAGGGAGCGATAGGGCAGGACTGTGGGTCTCCTTGGACAGCAGTATCAACAATGGCTTCCTCAAGAAGAGTGCGCGATCGGCAAGCTCTGAGGCAGCAAGGAGGATTTGCTCGTGGAGCAGAAAAGATCCAGGCTGCCCTAGCAGCCCCGCCAAGCCAGCCACCGTCCTCAACAGGCCAGTTTACACAATTTACAAAACCAGTAGCATACAGTGGGAAAGGGAGATTTAGTCAATGTGACCACATGGGGGAGAGGAACAGCGAAGTTTGGGGGTACCCCCAAAGTCCTTCTGTGGAGGTCTTGACCTGGGGCTTAGGTCTAAATAGAGCAAAAGAGGCAGCATAGTGAAGCAGAATTGTTTGGCCATTGTCACTGGACTCAGGTCTGTGTGTGTGTGCACGTGTGTGGGCGCGCATGTGTGTGTCCACCGGCAAGATGGCCTGACAACTTGTCAGGCTGTGTGAAATCTTCCTGGAAGACAAGCTCCCTCTGGCTGGAAGCAATCTCCAGCCTTTTCCTTCACCCAGCATGCCGTTGGTGGCAGAAATTCCAGTTTCTTGGGGTCCATTATCTCAGTAGTCTGAGGAGCCGAAAGGAGGCACTCAGGGATTTCTTCAGAAATCTTCGCTGCTGCCAGGACAGTCACACAGTGGGGTGGGCACGAAACAACAGGGATAAGGTGACAGAGAATTTGCTCTGTATCACAAGTGCATCCAACCCCAAGGAGGGTTTTTAGTAGGGTGCTTACAGGAGCCAACATCCATCCCTGGCGTCCTTGGCTGAGACTTTAAGGGTATGCCCCTCTGTCCGTTCTCCCCCTCCACACAGGCAGTGCCCAGCCTGGAAGGAGGCAAGGTTTCCTGTTCTCCATCTAGGATCCTCAACAGAGTCCTCTGTGTTCAAAAGGCCCAGCAGCCAAACCGAAAACAAAGAGTCCTTCTGCCATCACTGGGAAAGTACCACATAGCCTGGGGCCTGGAAGCTGGGTTGGGCTAGCACACTAAATCTTGCTTCTTCATTCTCTGAGAATTAAAACCTTGAGGGCCACCTGTTGGAGCATGCCCACTGAGGGAGAGGGGAAGAGTGGGTGGTCTACTGGTGACTGCTGCCCACCCCCACTGCCCACCTGCTGAGTGCTGGAAATCAGGCTTGGTCCCTTTCCCAGCCCGTGGAAGTCACATGCCTCCCCCAGCAGGGGCAGCAGGTAGCACGCGGCTGTTAAACTGGAGCAGAAGGGAGCCTCTTGTGAGCCCAGGCTGTGCCCTGCTCTAAGTGACTCCAGACTGTATAAGGCCATGGTTTTTCATCATGCGCCTTGCCCCAGGAGACTCCGTTTTACAAGCAGTTTTTGACTTTATTTTGAGAGCGGGGAATCCAGGCCTGGGTGAATGCAGAGCCTCCATGATCTGCCGGGCACACCCAACCATCACATGACTTATTCCTGGGACTAGAAAGGGAGCCACCCTGTAAGATTATTATTGGGGTGAATTGAGACTGTAGGAGTCATGGGCATATTCAAATCATACCATTGAAACCAGACCCAAGAATTTACCAGATGTGGTAGACAAGAAACAGGTGTTAGACCTTCACCTGAAGCCCTGGGAAGCACAATGGGGGCAGGTGGTTGGGTGCAGGATACAGATGAAGGGAGTGGACTCCATGGGAATCCGTGAAGGCACCCATTGCCCCTTTCCTAATAATTCTGGATTTTAAAAATCTTGCTCTTTTCAGTATCCTGTAAGATCTCCTGCCCACAAGGGATGTGGCTGCCTCCCAGGATTTAACCATCCAGCCTGTGAATTCTTAATGGGCTCAGGATCAACCTGGCTGCCAGAAGCAAAATCTGTGGGCTCTTATGGGGAGGGAGGCTGCCAAGGTGTTCCTGCCCCGGGACACAGCCACACAACTGAGACCCTCCCATGTCCATGCCCATAGGGATCTCGGGATCTGTCAGACACGGGTCCCTGCCAGCCTATTTGGTGGTTGGCAGGTGGGGGGGTGGAAGAGCACAGAGGGGCTGGACTGGGGAGGAACAAACCTGCGTCATGTGAGCAGTCTCACTTGCCCCCTCTTGATCTGGCAGATGCTAGGAGCTGCTCTTCCGAATGCTCTGGGGGGCTCCTCAGAGGCTGCCACTGGGGCACCCCGTTCCTGCGCCACGCTTCTTTCTGTGTGGAGCCCCAGTCCAGCTTTCCCACTTCTGCTGGGACTGGTCCCCTGTCCCGCAGGGCTCACTTCCTCCCAACCCACACCCCGCCTTGCAGCAAGTGCCAAACTCAACTCCCCGCTGTGAGACCTGATTTTCCCCTCCCACGTTTCCCAGAGTGGCAGTGTATTATGTGTTGTTCTTGGGTGTCCCAGAGAAACCGCTGGACCACCTTGGTAAATTTGAGGCAGCTACCCTCTCTCTCCGCTGAAGTGGAGAAGGAAGCCCTTGGCATGGAAACAGCATTTTCTCAAACAGAAAACTAAATTAAACACACAAATATAAACATATTTCCCCCACTATATGTTTGTAATCTCGGGACAAACGGGACAGAGCTCGGGAATCTTGAAGGCAGCTCCTGAGGATCCCTGCAACTTCCTTGCTCAAAGTGGTGGGTATGTGGGAGGCTGGGAGTCAAAGGTCATGGGTATGTGGGAAGGCTGGGAGTCAAAGGTCATGGGTATGTGGGAAGCTGGGAGTCAAAGGTCATGGGTATGTGGGAGGCTGGGAGTCAAGGGTCGGGGGAGTCAAATCATGGTATCTCTGAGTTGAGAGCTAGCCTGCTGCTTCACTTGCTTGTTTGTTGAGGGTTTTTATTTTTTATTTTTGTTTTTGTTCTTTAGTTGGTTAGTTGGTTTTTTTGTTTGGTTTGGTTTGGTTTTCTGAGGTGTATCCCAGGCTAATTTAAAACAATATCCCACCTCCCAAGTGCTAGGATGATTAGCATGAGCCACCACGCCTGGTCACGTGCAGGGTTTGATCTGACCACTCAAAAATGCTGTAGGTGAAGTGACGTATGTCCCAGTGATCTAGTTTAAGAAAAGAATTAAACACAGGGCTGGAGAGATGGCTCAGGGGTTGAGAGCACTGGCTGCTCTTCCAGAGGACCTGAGTTCAGTTCCCAGCAACCACATGGTGGCTCACAACCATCTGTAATGAGATCTGGCGCCCTCTTCTGGCCTGCAGGCATACATGCAGGAAGAATACTGTATACATAATAAACAAATAAAGCTTAAAAAAGAAGAAGAAGAAGAATTTCAAGGACCTGCTTACATCGCTTTAAAAAAAAAAGAATTAACACATTTGATGAAGTTTCATGAAGATGTCCCTCCCTGCACACATGTTCATGGTGGGAGAAGAGAAACAACTCCACGAGTTATCCCTGGACACATGTTGTTGCACACCGGGACACACACACACACACACGAAATAAATAGTAAAAAAAGAAATAAATGTTAAAAATATGTGTGACTCCAACTCCCCCGGATTAATCCTTCCCCAGCTATCCCAGCACTCTAGCCTGAATCATGAAACAAATCCAACTCTGTCTTTGAAGTACGGGGAGCTAAAATACCTTGACAAGAACTCTGGATGTGTTACAGAGCAGCGCTTTTTCCAAAAATACCCATTCCCTTACACTTTCATTCTGAGGGGCCGGCAGGAGCCCTCTGCCCCCACAGCCAGGTCCACCACATTAAAGCGAATGAGAACACGAAACAGATGAATGACAGATGTCAGTCTTCCTGCAGCCTTTTCATTATCACAGCCTGCCCTGTTGCCGCTGGTTCATATAAAATCAAGAGGCTCCTCGAAGCAGACCCACCAGGCTTTGATAGGATGAAACAATCCATCATTCCAGGCTCAAGTCCTCCTGTGGAATGGAAGCAAGAGGAGAGGCTCAGGTGAACACGTCAGATGACCAGAGAAGCCTCTGGAACAGTGTTTCAGAACAGTGTGCATGAAATAGTCAAAGCAGAGGACCCCTCTGAATCAAGGAACACCTCTATTAGAAAAACATGGCCTTGGGCTGGGGGTGGCCAGTGGCTCAGGAGAGAAAGCATTTGCCTTACAAGTGTGAGGACCACAGTTCCGTCCCCAGAACCCATGCAAAAATGTTGGGTGTGATGGCACATGCTTGTCCTCCAGTGCTGGGGAGGCAGAGACAGGAGGCTCCCCAGGCTCATGGTGGTGAGCTCCAGGTCCATGCAAAGGTGGAGGCAGAGACAGGAGGCTCCCCAAGGCTCACGGTGGGAAGCTCCAGGCCCATACAAAGGTGGAGGCTGGTGTTCCTGAAGATGGTCCTCTGGCCTCCGCATGTGCACACACACACATACAGAAAGAAAAACTGGCTCTTCTTCTTCTTCTTCTTCTTCTTCTTCTTCTTCTTCTTCTTCTTCTTCTTCTTCTTCTTCTTCCTCCTCCTCCTCCTCCTCCTCCTCCTCCTCCTCCTCCTCCTCCTCCTCCTCCTTGTGCATACCAGAGACACCATGCCTTGGGCCGGAAGGCTTGCTTTCCTCATCTCCAGGTACAAGTGGGCTTTTGTGTGTGCTGTCCCAGCAACAGCCCAGAGACCAGGATCTGAATGTGAATGGTTTATTTTGGGAGAGGGGGTCCCAGGAAGTACTGCTGGGGTGGAGAAGGCAAACAGGCAGAATAGGACAACCAACAAAACAAAGATACATCCTCAAAAAAGCTGCCTCGCGAAGGGTCACAAAGCCCATATGTAAGGTCCCAGGGGTGGGGCAAGGTGCTAGGGTATTTAGGTGTTTTTAATTTTATCTGAATGAATGCTTTGCCTGAGCGTATATGTGCACCATATGTGTGCAGTGCCTACAGAGGCCAGAGAGGGCATCAGGTTCCCAGGAACTGGAGTTAAAGAAAGTTGTGAGCCTCCACATGGGTCCTCTGCAAGAGCAGCCCACGCTCTTAACCTCTCAGGACCACTGAGTCATCTCTCCAGCCCAGCGCTGGCCAACCTTGCCCAGCATCCAGCAATCTGGGCCCTCCCTCTGTGGGTGGAGACAGCTCCGGTCATCAGAGAAAACTCTAAGGCCAAGCCTCACATGTGCGAGCGGTTGGAAAATGGACCAACAGGCTAGGGAATGGCAAACGTCTCCTCTGTGTCCATACTTCCACTGTGACGGAAGGAACAGTCTCACTGGAGGAGTGCTTGATGGCAGGGTCCATCCGGCATGCTGTCTGGATTCATGATACTTTCGAGGTCCTATAAAAGTATTTTGCCAGTTCTGGTCATAAATTTCCATAGGATATGCTGAAGAGGATGTAGGATCAGGAATTCCAGGATAGCCTGGGATACATGTTTTTGGCTGGACATGGTGGCACACACCTTAAATGCCAGCACACCAGCACTTGGGAGACAGAAGCAGGCAGATCTCTGTGAGTTCAAGGCCAGACTGCTCTGCATAATGAGTCCCAGAACAGCCAGACCTATATAGTGAGACTCTGTTTCACAATACAAACAAAAACAAATACAAGTCTCAATTTTAATTTCAGCTAGGATCAGAAGAGGGGCTAGAGAGAATCTAGGTAAATTTTAAATATAAGTATGAAAGCCAAACAAATTATTTTTTAAATAAAGTAGGAAAATATATTTATAATCTTAAATTAAACAAGAAACAAAACATGGATTGACCACAAGAAAGCAATTCTAAAAATAATACTCAAAATTATGAACTATGGTGGTAGAAAGATGGCTCAGTGGTTTGATGCAAAGAACCTGAGCTCAGTTCCCAGCACCCACATGGTGCCTCACAAGTGTCTGTAACTCCAGCTCCAGGGGACCTGTCACCCTCTTCTGGTCTCTGCAGGCACTGCACTCATATAAACAAATAATAAAATAAATCTCTCTTTTTTTAAATGTGTGAACTTTGGTCATTAAAAAAGAGAAGGAAGCTGGGCGGTGGTGGTGCACACCCTTAATCCCAGCACTTGGGAGGCAGAGGCAGGCGGATCTCTGTGAGTTCGAGGCCAGCCTGGTCTACAAGAGCTAGTTCCAGGATGGGCTCCAAAGCTACAGAGAAACCCTGTTTCAAAAAACCAAAGGGGGGGGGGACAGAAGCTACTGGGTGGAAGAAAATATTTGGAAGTTCTGATAGAGGCCTGTATCTGGGATCGGGAGAACTATGGATTATTAAGAAAAATGTGCAGAGAGAAACGAAGAGTGAGCCTGAATAGGTGTGTTAGTGGAAGAGGGGAAGCTGCCCAGTAACTGAACAGGTGTGTGCTGTGGGACAATGGTCCTGCACCCTGCAAAGATTTGTCATTTGTATTGATTTAATAAAACACTGATTGGCCAGTAGCCAGGCAGGAAGTATAGGCAGGGAAACCAGAACAGGAGAATTCTGGAAAGAGGAAAGGCTCAGTCTGCAATTGTCACCCAGACACAGAGGAAGCAAGATGAGAACGCCTCACTGATAAAAGGTACCAAGCCATGTGGCTAACCCAGACAAGAATAGTGGGTTAATTATACAATGTAAGAATTAGTTAATAAGAAAGTCTGAGCTAATAGGCCAAACAGTTTATATTTAATGTAGACCTCTGTGTGTTTCTTTGGGACTGAATGGCTGCGGGACTGGGTGGGACAGAAACCCCACCAATGGGTGTGTCAGGGGAAGAAGGGAAGCCACTCAAAAACGTGTAAGTGTGATTGCTGCAGTCCAGAGTGGGAAGGAAAAACTGCCATAGGTGCCAAGGAGGTGCCAAGGAGGTGCCTGAGGAGGAAACCAAAGCCTCAGAAGTGAGGAAGACATTTATTCACTTAAAGCCTTTTTAAAATTTACATTATTCTTGTGCATGTGAGTGTGTGCACACACACATGAGTGCACATATGCACATGAGAACATGCATGATACAGGGCCTATGTGAAAATCAGAGGACGACTTATGGGAGTTGGTCTTCTCCTTCCACCACAGGGATCGAACTCAGGTCTCCGAGCTTGGGGACAGGGCACCCTTCTCACTGAGCCACCTCAGCAGCCGAGCCTCGCTTTTCCTGTGTGCTCTTTACATGGAGTTTATTCCGCATTATTCTTGTACTTCTCTAACCCTAAGAAGAAGAGAAGCAAAGCCTGTTTAAATTAGAGAAGGAAAACAATGATGCCAAGAGCAAAAGTTCTAGCGCCAACCCTGCCTTCTCGCTCATGCACGCATCAGTGACAGCCGGAGAATGATTGACGCTCTGGGCTCTGACAGCTACACAGAGGCTAATTAATGGCTAAGGAACCAATTGGTGGAGCAGTCCAGCATGTGAGTCAGGCTCCTGACAATGTTTCTTTTCTTTTTTGTAGCAAAATGCTTCAATAGGATACCTTGGTTCTCAGAGAAAGTAAACGCTGGTCTGGGATGATGACTTGCCTGCTTGAAATAAAATGTCTTTCAGATATTTCTGGTGGGGTAATGCTAGTTTGGATAGCCCACTCATGCACCACTTGCCTGAGTGCCTGCGTGCGACAGGCAGGGGTAAGATGCAAATCTGCTATGTCCCTAGAGCAGTGATTCTCAAACTGTGGGTTGTGACCCTTTCACAAGGGTGGGCAAGACCACCAGAAATATCAGATATTTACATTACAGTTCGTATCGGTAGCAAAATGACAGTCATGAAGTAGCAATGAAATAAGGTCATAGTTGGGGTCCCCACAACATGAGGAGCTGTATTAAAGGGCTGCAGCATTAGGGAGGTGAGAACCCCTGGGAGGGGAGAGAGAACAAAGCCACAAAAACATGAACAATGATGCTAGAAGCGATGTGTGCCATAGAGAAATTTAAGCCAAGTGTAATGAATGGCTAATCCTGACTGTCGACTTAGCAGAATCTAGACTCTGAAAAGAGACAAACCTTTGTCTGTGAGGGCGTCTCTAGATTAGGTTAACTGAGGAGCAAGGATACACCCTGAATGTGGATGACACCATGCCACGGGCTGGGGTCTGAGTCACAGGGAAAGGGGAGAGACCACCTAAGCACCAGCAATATCACTCTTTGCATCCTGATGATTGAGTATCCTGATAGAGCATCCTGATTGGGCATCCTGGTAGGGAGTTCTGATTTGGCATCCTGATTGGGCATTCTGATAGGGTATTCTGATTGGGCACCCTGATAGGGCATCCTGATTGGGCATCCTGGTAGGGAGTTCTGATTGGGCATCCTGAGAGGGCATTCTGATTGGACATCCTGATAGGGCATCCTGATTGGGCATGTGAGCCATGAACTCAATGGATTTTTGTCAACTTGGCATAAGCATGGGTCTACTGGGAAGAGAGAGTCTCAACTGAGAAAATACCCCCATAAGATTCGTCTGTAGGCAAGTCTCCGTGGCATGTGTTTTTCTATTTAATGGTTGATGTGACTGTGGGTGGTACCGCCCCTGGATTGTATGCAAAACCAGGCTGAGCAAGCCCTGGGAGTGAGGCAGTAGGCAGCATTTCTCCTTGGCCTTTGCTTCAGTTCCTGCTCTGATCTCCTTCAGTGATAGACAGTGGCCCAGGACATGGAAGTCAATAAAACCTTTCCTCCCCAAGTCACTTGGCCTCGTGACATTTATCACAAAAATCTAACTAGGACCATGTGACCAGCTACCCATGCTCCTGCCTCTGTCTTCCTCATCTCTGATGGACCACACTTACAAATTGTGAGTCCTGAACACCCTTCCTCCCTCCTTCCTTCCCTCCCAGTGCTTTGGTCAGGTGTTCTGTCACCTCAGTGAGAAAGAAGCCATAGCAGCATTAGTCAGGTAGGGCAGTCAAGTAAAGCCTGCACAGGGTGGGGCTTTTTCTTGAAGAGAGCCTTGAAAGGAGTCTCCAGGAACAGCTCCAGGCAGATGGTGCTTAACTGGTCTCAAAGACAATGTGTTAAGAGCTCAGAGCTGGTGGGTGACAGTTGGGAAATGATTGTCACAAGGGCTTTGACCTCATCGGTGGATGACTCCATTGACGTGCACAGGGAAGCAGACTCAACCCCCGTACCGTCTCCATCATGATACCCCACTTGCTCTCAGGCTCAGAGTAACGGAACCAAGTGACCTGAGTCCTCTGAACCCATGAGCTAAAATACCTGCCTCCTCCTCTAAGTGGCTTTTGGCAGACGTCTGCCATGGTGACAGGACTCTAGTGCGGGACTCACCCTGGGTTGTCGTGGGCTCACGGGATTGAATGGGACTCGTGGGAGATGAAGCCAAGACAGGTTACTGACTGTTGCCCACCTGGCTGCACCCATGATCCGAGCCTGCACGTATTGGGGTGGGAGCGGTTGTTGCTTCCACCTGCACAGAAAGGGCAGGTTGCCACCTTTGCTCCCAGGGCCCATCCCATTCAGATTCCAGAAAGTCTGTAGACGTCTTCTGGTGTGGTGTGAGGGTCGATCTGCCAGACTCCCAGGCTAAGTATTATCTCAAATGAAGAAGACATCACCAGGCGCCACCACAAACTGAGGGTCGTGTTCCCCCACTATGTACCCAGATGGCACTCCTCTATGTCCCAGTCCATACGCCATGCCTTCAGGTCTGCATCCATCTCTGTTTCTTTCTGTTTCCTGCTCTTTCAGCTAGCTTTGGTTCATTGTTCTATTGCTGTAAAGAGACACCATGGCCAAGGCAACTTGTGTAAGAGAAAACATTTCGTTGGGGTTGGCTTACAGTTTCCGAGGTTTACACCATGGTCATCACGACGGGAAGTGTGACAACACACACAGGGCTGGAGCAGCAGCTGAGAGCTACATTTGATCCACAGTGGAGAAGGGGGGGACAGAAATGCTGGGCCTGGTATGGGCTTTTGAAAACCTCAAAGCCCACCCCTAGTGACACACTTCCTCCAACAAGGCCACACCTCCTAATCCTATCAAAGAATTCCACTCTCTGGTGACTAAGTTTTCAAATATATGAGCCTACGGGGGTTCTTCTTATTCAACCCCACACCATAGCTCAAATGTTTAGCAGCTCAAACACTGGCTCTCCTTTCTTTGACAGCAGGAGGAGGTTGATTGCCTTCAAACCTTGTCAGACAGTAAGGAAGAATCCAACCATCCCATCCTGGTGGGTGGAATGTGCCTGCCGTATCCAAAGTGGATTGTGACCCAAAATGAGATAAGAAAAAGGAGGAAACCCAACTGTTAGTACGGGAAGCCAGGCAGAGGGAGCAGATGGTTTATATTCTCCTGGTGCACAGCTCCTGCCCCAGGCTGGCTCCCCAGCCCTCAGAAGCTGGGCGGGTGTGAACCCCTGCATGATGGCACACTCCCTAGAGGAACATGCCTGATGAGTCTTTTGTTTGTCTTTGGGCCGTGTGTGTGTGTGTGTGTGTGTGTGTGTGTGTGTGTGTGTGTGTG